>JAOPJJ010000127.1:13261037-13281158 GCA_027122795.1 Enchelyopus cimbrius
GGAGGGACAGAAAGACGATGACGCGTACTATTCGACAGACGGAGGCTTGTAGTTCGTTCGTACGGATCCAACATGGCAGCAGCAGAAGCGAAGCTCTCTTTCAATCTAGCTGTGGACAGTTTTCTACATAGTTTAGAACGAACGTTTATTTTAAAGGAAGAACAACGTTTGGCTTTGCACTCCATTACATACGTCGCTTTACATATGTCAACTGGTATAATTGATACCATTGGCTAAGAGCTACGAACACACGCTTATGATAGACATTTGTAGCGCCCAATAAACGGCTCTGGATGATCGGGAACCACGCCTCCTCTACAGGAAAACGAATAGGTGGTCGTCAGACTACATCTAATTTGTTTAGTCTGGTGTTAGCCAGGCTACCAGAATGCAGGAAATTGCATCTACTTCTTTCAAATTATTTTGGGGGACGACCCCGAGACTCCTCGTCAAAATGTCCCCCCACTTTCAAAAACATGGTGACGCCCTTGCCTTTGACCTTCATCATCAAATCAATTCATCTTTAAGTCCCTGCAAACACTAATACCAAATTTGAAGCACTTGCTCCAATGCATTCTAGAGATACTGCACTCAAGATTATCATGACTGTCAGAGAGCCAAATGGTTTTGAATTTGAAAAAGCTGTTTGACACATTTGTTCAGCTCGATCAGGAGATCATATGCCAAGTTTCAAGAAGATTGGACAGAATATGTCGCCCCCTAGAGGTCAAAGGTCACCATATGTTTTGGGTGTCCCCAGGATGATGTCATGAGTCTATGTACCAAGTTTGGTTAAGATATGCTAAAGGATTGCTGAGAAATGGGCTTACTTCCTGTTTGGCAACCACACCATCAAGTTTGATTGGCTGTCACAGCCAAGTGCCTTTGAATTTCAAGAAGATGTTGAATGCATTAATGTGTCATGGTCTGAAGATCATCTGGGCCAAGTTTGGAGAAGATTAGACAACATTTGTGATAAGAGAGGCCTTTTAAAGGATTTTGATCAAATCAAAGCTGGCGGAAAAGCAGAAAAAGATGCATTGAGCTCAGATACATCCTTTGTGAAAAACAGATGAACGGGTCAAAAGTTAATAAACATTCAACTGTGACCTGTTGGTGGCGCTAGAGCTCTTGAGCTAGTGTTGCCTACACAGTATCACCACTTGAACACAAGTAATGGGTGGTCTGCTGTTAAATTATTACAATATTGGGGAATTATTACATTATCAGGACTTGCAAAATGAAGGCTAACCTGATAATGTAATAACCTCCCATTAATGTAATACTTTATTACATTATTGGGAAATGCACTTTATTACATTATCGGGAAGTTATTACATTATCAAGTTTAATTACATTTTCAATGGACTCAAGTGCAGATTTTTATTACATTATCGGGAATTTATTACATTATCAGGTTCTACAAACCTTTGTTTTTAATGAAATAGATCGGTTCAGGTGTTTAGCTTTTTTTGTAGATGTCGTCGGTCCTAAAGACTGATAACGGTCATTAAACATTTGTTTGCCAAGCTGTGAAACTCACTGACTGGTCACTGGTGTTCGTTGATGTTCGACCAAAAAAATCTGAGCAAAGTAAGCTTTCCAGCATAAGTTAGACGATCGTTACTCTTTTTCGTTACTCTTTTTCAGAATGTAAACAATCTATTTTCCAGTTCCTTCCGGTGGCCTGGCTAAAACAAAATGACTCGTACAGCCTGCTGGAAAGCATACTTTGTTCTGATTTTTTTTTTGTCGAACAGCAACTAACACTAGTGACTAGGGTTGGGTACCGAACCTGGTACTTTTACCGGTACCGACTGAAACACGTCAGTATTACCGAGTATAGGTTCAAGTAGAATCTAACGGTGCCAAATTTCGGTACCTTTATGCGCATCAGGAGCAGAGTGCGCCAGCTGAGATATGCCGAGTGTAACGTTATGTCCGACTCAAAACAGAAAGCAATTATGACCAATTTATTGCTCTATTTAGAATTAAATTTGTTTGTATTGTGCCAGGAGAAGGACTTAAATAATGGTGAACATTGACATATGGAATGCACCCATCACTCTGAATCATGACAACATGATTGGTCGTTTGGGAAAGAAACCTTACGCTGTGTGGAGCAGAAGCAGAAATGGCCAGCCGAAAGCGTTCGGTTGTGTGGCTACATTTCACCAACGTTGACAGCGACAGTGCTATGTGCAACAATTGCAAGGCGAAATACAAAACGGGCAGCGGGAACACGTCAAACCTCAGAACACACCTGGTTAAAGGAATATTCAGGTATTTTACACTTTAAGCCTTATTTCTTGTTTGTTTATGATGAAATAGATCAGTTCAGGTGTTCATTTTGCCGAAATGCTGTGTTTGTGACAGCATTTCGGCGAAATGAACACCTGAACCGATCTATTTCATCATAAACCAACTGGAAATAAGGCTTAAAGTGTAAAATAACGGACCCATACAATGCTCATATGTGGGGTGGGGAGGATGTTTGTCTTCTGTTTAATAAAATAAACTGAGAAGTTGTGAGATTTTTTTTTAAACTGTAATCAAATTTTGTAGTTGTTAAACCAGGCGTTACAGTTCAGTTAGAGTAAGGTACCAAAAAAAGTATTGTTGGATACCGAGATCGAACACCAGGTACCGGCACCGGTACCGATATCGGTTCAGATGTGAAAGGTACCCAACCCTACTAGTGACCACTCGGTAAGTTTCACAGCTTTGCAAACAAACGTTTCATTACCGTTATCGGTCTTTAGGACCGACGACAGCTGGCCCTAGTTCCTCTACAGTAGCTCGACAGTGGGGCTACAAAAAAAGATTAACTTCTCCAAACACAGCATTTCGGCGAAATGAACACCTGAACCTATTTAATCATAAACAAACTGGAAATAATGCTTAAAGTGTAAAATACCAGAATATTCCTTTAAGTGTACAAATTATAACATAATTGTTTCTGAATGGGTTTTGAAGTCCCTAGAAAAGCTTGTTGATTTAAAAAAAGCACCTGCTGGCCAATTTCCACCCATCATTAACAAATCGTGAGGCTGATAAAAGTCCATAGTCCTTTTTTCTGCTTCACATCCGACTTTTTAAAGCCAAACCCCGTCCAAATCACTGACGTGGCATTTTTTAAAATTTTACCAGGTCCCCCTTCTCCGCTGTCTCTGTAGGGCTGTCTATGAATATAAAAAATTATAGCCTATTCTAATATAGCCTATTCAAAATGTTTTTAAAAACAGACATTCGAGGTGAAAATGAATATTCGAATGTGGAAAAAAACACCCGCGGCACATTCTAAAACTTCAATTCATGTTATATGTAACATTAATTAAAATGACAACCATCACTGAATGAAGCCTGCCAATTGCTTGCACAAAACTCTTGATCAGCGCAGAGCATTTGTTTATTGCTGTTTATTTAAACCAACCCTGCGCAGAGAGAGTGAGGAGGAGCGAGAGAGAGAGAAAAAGAGAGCGAGGTCTGCGGTCTTGGCCGTTGGTTCATTTACTTGTTTATGTGACGGTAATAAGTTGCCAAATATGTTTAAACTTAAATAAACGACCTATACAAGTAGTTATGTCTCGTTGTATTGGTTTGTCCCGTTATTGACGTAATGCGCGTCATTGACAGTGCGCAAATTAAGCAATATTACCCGAGAGGGTGTGCTTTAACATCATTTCAGCACGACAATGATGCGGTCAGCAAGCAGCACTGTGCTCAAATGTGCTCAAATGACAATAAAGCACACCCTCGAGGGTAATATTGCGATTATACAACTAATACCAATAAAATATAATGTATGATCAAAATATATCCATGTTAATGGCAAATTTGCTCTCAAATCTTAAAGGTTGTTGCGAGTGTGGGTCGCGTTTCCATGGAAACACATGGGGTCTGACTAATGACAGACCACCTCCGTTACGCCACTAGACTCATTTGTGTAATGGAACGTAGTTTACCACTCCAGCAACTAATCCAACCCTTAGTAATGACTTGGCAACAGAAAGGATTTTCTAGTCCCAGATGAGTGAACTCTGGATGACGTTAATGTTTTATTGCAGTCTCGGAATTTCCCGAACTAACTCAATACTGCACAGATCAAGAGAAAATCAATCGATCAACAGCTTTCACAATAGTGTCTCTCACCGAAAGGAATAGGCCACCCTCTCGGCTAAAACGGGACACTTGTAAATGTGACTTTGTTAGCTGACAGGTGGTTTGTGATTTATTTTCCCCGAGTAATAAATAATGTTTCTAAAAATAATAACTAATTAATAAATAATTAATTTTTATCTTATTATTATCTGGCTATATGTGTTTTATAATAGGGAATATTCAAATGTCATTTTTTAGCAATTTTGACAGCCTTATGTCTCTATGCTTGCAACCATTTTCACTCTGAGGTAGGAGCGATGACGTCATTGACGGTAGGACGGTAATGCGCAAATCTCTACCGTGCAAAGGTGTAGCCATGGTTTCAACATTGTGGGGGACAAATGTTTTGAACATGAATTAATCTGGTGCACTCTGAGAGCAAAATCTCAATACCTAGCACCTCATTTTGAAGACCTTTTTAGGGATGGATGTTTAAAACACTTTAATACCGGATGTGACCAAGCAGTCTGGCAGTGTGGAAGACTTCAAAAAGTTGACGCACATATACTTCAGAGCTCTGTTTTCCTTTACTTTTTAAAGTAAATACTCTACTGCTACTCAATATTTCAACCAATCCAGTCAGTTCTTTTTTTCACAATATATTCATTGACGTTTTGTCTTTTTTACAACACACACACAAACAAACACCTGCACCATCAAAACAAGGACACAAAATCCAGACAGTTCTTACTTCCATAAATTGTTTTATTGCATACCCATCACATTTGCCAATGTTGAGTAAAACCCACCCCCAGGTGCATCAGTCTCATGGACCTAAATAGAAGTCACCCCAAAACATTGGGATTTTGTTACCCCTCAGAAAACAGATTTTCTGATATTTTCAACCACTTGTACATAGATGAGTTTCATGAGAGAGCGCACTGAGCCAATTTCACGGTGAAACCATTTGCCGTATTGAATGATGCACTGCTGAATGATGCAAGAATAAGACATGTCAAGAATATAACCTAAATGTTTTCTGATTAGTTATAGATTAATCTATGAATACATACATTATAAAATGTTTTGTAACTTTGAATGAGACTTGACTTAATAATTATAAACGTTGAACAAATAACAATTAGGCCTACTATAATGCTTAGTCTACAGGTAATTTAGGCTCAGGTTATATATTTATTTCATTTGAAGGTAATGAATCATCTTTTTTCACCAGAAGTCACTATGGAACCATTTAAGCCGACTATGTTGCATTAAAGCCCAACTCATGTTTTTCAATAGGAAGTCCATGTTGTCAGACCAATTCTCACTGTAATGAAATGCCAGGCTGTTAATTTTAAGACTTGATTACATGGGGTTATATACATCAGGATTTTACACTGTATTATTATAATAGATGAAGCTAATTTGTTCGCAGGAAGATAATTACTACAAAAAGAAAGAAATCATAGCACCAGTCCTAAGATACTAGAGGAATAGGCTTAATGTGTACCTTTACCCTAACAAAAAAAGGTGATTAGGGATGAAACATGGGTTGAATCGAGTGACAACTGACAAGTCACCCTCACCGAGCCGCGCGTGCAGGGACGAATCATGGATCTATCCTATTGGCTAGCTAGCCCGAACAGCCATATTCCCATTGGCTGCAAGGGCTGTAGATGGAATCGGATTAGGCGTGCACTGTGCAGAGATGCGTTCAGGGAACGAAGTGGACTTCAGGAAAACCGTAAGTGTCCTACCCATAGAAATATTGAATTGCTATATCACTATTCCCAGCGATTTATTGGGGGGGACATTTTGGGCATATTTGAACATTGGGGGGGACTTGAGCCCCCAATGTATATGGCCGCTACACCTATGCTACCGTGGGCCAAAATGTATACCGTCTACCTCAAATACCGCGTATACAGCGCAGCGCTAGGTGACAGGCTCTCAAGTTCAAAGCTACCCCAGGACCCCTTGGCTTCTCATATGGCTACTCCATAAGCTTTGTTTTGGAACAGGGAGTGAGGCGAAATTCCTCAGCACTCGCATTTGTCCGGATGGCTGCCCAGAGCCCAGAGAGTGTTCCAGAGTGTGTGTTCATTCAGAGGACAAGGCCTCCAACCAGAGAGATTACACTCTCATAGATGGGAGGGACACAACAACCGTCTGCTGACCTGGATACAGGGAGGAGACCAGTCAGAGGGGGATCCACTACAGGGACCCTTACAATGTACTGTAGTACAATGTACTACAGGGATCTTTAGGACATTGTGTTTGTCTACTACATATGTAAAACACATGAGTCACTATGCTAGGGCTTGGGAGGAAAAAGATGCATGAATAATGTGTGCAGACAGTCGGTTGCATAGGAAGCTCCCCCCCACCCCCGCCGCCGCCCTACCAATCCACAGGGCTTGAGGACAGGAACATGAAGTGGGAACATAAAGCAGCCTACCGAGGCAGCCTGGGCTTGTCAGGACAGGCTGTGGGAACAAAGAGCATCCCCCAGCATAACACCCACCTAAGATGAGGAAACTGGGGAAATATCCACACCTTACCTCCATTAAAAGCCCTGTGGGCCCTGTAATCAATTGCCCACGGTTAGAGGCTAAACCGTTTGTGTCCATTAGCTAATGGGTCACTTGTGCTCCTCAACTGGAGATGAACCAGCCTCGGAGTGGCAAAATGGTCAACTTCTCCTGATGTAGAAACTGCCTTTGACCGTATACAAGTGTCAGGATGCTCTCAGTTGACAGAGCGTATATGATGACAACAGGTACTGCACTGTGTTCTTCATGGGGGGTGGAGAGCAGCCCTATTTTAGAATAGAAGTGACACTGAGGAGGTCACACAGATCATGGAAGGATCACTGAAGTCTGTAACTCGCAGGTGACCTTTGTAATGTTCAAACTCATTAAAGGAAATGCAGAACAGAGAGAATAAGAAAGATGGAGACATTTCACTTCACAGAAAAGCACACTTTGAAACTCACTCTGTAAATCCCTGCCAATTACGGAAAACAGCTCCATCTACCTTGCAATTCAAAAGCCCTCAAACACCTGGTGGACGAGGAAAGACCACATCCTATTTTTTTTAGACCGTTAATCCATTCCCAAATCCTCAATATGCAAACTGAATAGGCCACATACCAGTTGTACATGACATGAGAATCTGTTTCTTTTCAGAATGCAGCTACAGCTTCCCCTTCAATTACAGCCCTGCCTTCACACTGACTGTTGTTTAGGGATCAGCGTTAGCCAATACTTCATATCAAACTACCTTAAGAGGCACTTCATTAAATGGCTCCAAGTGGTTCTAAGCAGCCATGGCCTACTCAGCCAACTCATTGAACTAACAACAAAAATCACGGAGCTTGACTGACTAAACCAACAAGTTTTATGATGTTTTCTTGAATGTATTGGATCATAGGACCAGAACCACCCTATAAAGACAAGTAACGCATGGGCTAACTTCACTAACTAATGTTTGCATCATGTCTACTGACTGAATTTGGATAGTAACATGCTAGGATTACAGCTTCACTACTTAGGGGGAAACTTACTGGAAGCCATGTGCATTGCAGCCATGATTTTGAAGAGCATGGCAGCTAATGTGGTGTCAATACCATATTTAACAAACTGTCCGTGCAATGGATAACAACTTTCTATGTAAGAAAACAGATGGAATCAAAACGTCAAAACGTGTCTCCAGAGACAGTTGTGGTGTTGTATTGTATTTAACCGAATACAATACAAATAAATGAAAAGACAACAATGCCAGTGTATGAAAGTGACTTGAGGATGATTGATATCTCCGAGAGTTGTGTGACACCTACCTGCATTAGTTTTCCCTCCGCGTGACCCGCGCTTCCGCCCACAAACACCCCCTCCACGTTGATGTCATCTTCCGGCGGCTCGTGCTTCATCAGTGTCACCTTGATGACAGCTCTGGGGGTCGCGCGCTCGGACTCCACAGCTGCAACTAGTTCCAGGCCTGTCTGACCAAACACCACCTGGAGGGCCACCATGAGCAGCCACGGCCAGAGACCGGCCAGTCTCCGCGTGGAAACAGTCATTGCTTTGGCTGCAGCGGCGGACTCCGGCCGCACATTGTGGACCTCAAAGATGCAACCACCCGGAGTTGTCACTCAACAAGAAAAAAAAATTCCCCACAATCCTTCTTTCAATCTTTGGGCAAGTTCGGTCGTCAAACTGTTCGTCAATAGGTCCAATCGAAATGCTTAAGTCTTGAGAACTTCCATGAAAGCTGCCTTAATGTGGTCATAGTCCTACGAATCCGATAGATTGTTGGGTCTTCACATGTTAAAACCTCCAAACATCATGCATCAGTCCGAGGGCGCAATTGAACCGCCGCATGAAAATTGGTCACTGAAAAGTTAGGAACTTCCACGATCCTTTATCCAATTAGACTAGCATGGGCGGCGAAACGGAACCGAGTGCACGAACATGTACACCGCTGAGACCGGCGGCAGCACACTTCCAAAACAACAGCACGCCATTCATAAAACAAACAGCAAAAAAACGCTATGTGGAGCTCGCGCGGTGATGTCCCGTGGAGCCCATGTATGGGTCTTCATTGGTGAATGGGTTTAAACGGTTATAGTAAACACGGTCTGTAGTTTCCAAACACGCAGCAGGTTGGTTGTTTGAGCACGTCAAACGCTTCTCCGTTGCCCACGCACTGAACGGTAACCCCATGGGGGGAGGTGGGGGCGAATGCCGACGACTTGAACTTCAAAAGGTTGGAATACAAGTTGCAGCTAGATGATTTTTGCAGCTAGATGGTTTTTGCAGCTAGATGTGGTACAGGCTGCCAAACAAGTAGCATGTAAGTAAAGTTGGACTAACGTTACAAATAACGTAAAGTCCCACTGTAACATACAGTGTGTAATCAGTAAACTGTATTAATGAATGATTAACCAATACCGAAGGACCGCTGCACATGCTAGAACAAGTGAATACAAAGGCGTCCACGTGAATTATCTGCGATAGAACCATCAACCGTGGTTTTCAGTTACTCCTCTGTAAAGAAATCTTCGTTTTTCCACGATAAAAGTTAGTATTTCCCCAGGTTCAGTGAGTTGGACGGTTGCAGTGCAATCCAAAAAGGCTCCCGAGGAAAAGGAATAAGTTCAAATCGAGCGATTACCAAAACAAAACACATTCCAAGAGTGGAGTTGCCATAACTCCTATGGCGTTCGTCAAAGGTTTGCAGCACGAACAAAAACGGCGAGACGCTAAACTGCCCCAAAGCCTCCCTTCCAGAGTGTCTCTCTCCCACGGGATCTCAGTGAGCGTCTACCTGCTGTCTGTCACTGAGGGCGGAGCAGCTGGACCGGGCAGCACGAGAAAAAGGGACTATCGGGCTCCCCCTAGCGGACAACATGGAGGCCACATCATGTACACTCGTTAACAACTTCTTTTACTTAACATTTTATAATAACGGTTCTTTAAAAATAGTACATTCACTTGAAAGCACTACACTGACTTCATTGTATTATCATTGATAAAACAATGCGGACATAGGTATATTTGAAACAATTGGACAAGATAAAACAACACTTTTTACAAGTAGCTTTTGTTGCTAAATATATAAAAAAACATTGAAACTCGCGGTTTCACAGTAAACAAACCGATTATATAAACCACCAACTGAACCGTAGCCGGACAAATCAGGACAGTTTGCGTCCGTGTCAAAGCCTCTGATGGAGCTGCTCCCTCAATGCTGCAGTCCGACTCACTCAGAATCACCACAACACAACGACTCGTCACAGGAGCAGTGGCCTGTCTGAGTTATACACCCACCCGGAGAAGTACATGGTCGTCTGGACTCAGAGGGGCTTTGAATAGAGGTTCCTCAATCATCTCCTCCTTCACGGGCTCCATACTGGTCTCTTGGTGAATGTTTCCCTGCACGCTGAGGCCGATAAGGGGACCATACTGCTTGTGGTTGGACCTCCAGTGTGCTAGAGGAGGCCTTGGCTTGTGATGAGGGAGGCCATGTGGAGCTGTGGATGATGGCAGGGCGTTTCTCTGGAGTCACAACTTTAACCAAGCACACCTTTGGGCCAGACTGGAACTCCTCAATGATCTGGAAGACGGCATCCAGGTTCACATCATTTTTCTTTTGGTCCTGCTTTTCTCCTCTCTGCCAATCGTGGTAATAGTTGCTAGGATACATCAGACCCACAGGCCCATTTGGCTTGACATACATCAAAACAAACAGAATTAGTTGAAAATATAACAAATCATTGATGAGAAAAATATTTACTAATGATTCCTGATATAATAGGATTATGAAACGATCTCACCACTTAAGGTCACCCACCTGATAATAACTAAGGTGGGGTTGGTACTGTGATGGTCGATTTCCAGTACCGGTTATATCTGAAGAAACCGGGCTTTGAAGGTGGTAGTCAAAAGCTTAATTGAAAAAACAATGGAGAAATTAATGAGAAAGGAGGTTCATAAGACTGATATGAAATTGCAACTCAAATGTTGTTTTGTGACTGCAATTGATTACGAATGTCAGACAGTGAGTTGATGCCCACCAGAGAAATAACAAGCAGCTGTATATTGGGGCGTATGGGGGATGAGATTGTAAAACCTCTGCCCAGGGTTTGCTAGAGCGTGTGCACCCTGTTGAAGGTGGACCGTAGCAGGGCTAGAGACTTCCCCTGGGTAGCGGTGAGGGACAGAGATGGGGATGCATGGTGTGTTGCCATCTGTCATCATCCAACTGCATGGAATTGTGGTCCGACTGTATTCCTTAATAGGCAAGGGCCTGCTTGGAGTGTTTATGCAGGCTGTGGCCAATTGTGTCTGACAAAGTAATGAACCACCTGTAGAAGAAATTAAACAAAGAAATAATAGACAAAAGTTTATAAATAAATTATATGTCAGAAATAAAATTGGACATACAGGAATTTGAAAACCACAATATATATATATTTTTTTTTTAACCCATATTTTCTTGTACATATAACTTAATTGCATGTAACATATCTTACTTCTTTCCTCCACCGTCTCTTCAGTATTAACGGCCCGTGGTTGATGGTAACGCTTTGGGGGTCTACAGTTCACCTCCAAGCCAGCATACAGTTTAGCCTTATTGCTGCTGGTGAGTCTCCTCAGGTTCACCAGGAGCTCTGGACGACTGCGACAGAAATGAGGGTGACGAAAGTAATGCTCCAAGCCACTCGCCGCCACCACGGGGCCGTCCACCCCACTCAGCCTAGAACTCATCACCTTTTTGAATCCATAAAGATTCAGCTGACGAATAAAACTGGTGAAGTTAGTAGTCTTAAAAAGAGCCACACTGCCAGGGGCTTCGTGTGGGTGGGTCAAGAAGTGTTTCTGGAACAGATGTTGGTGGATGATGAGGCAGTCGCCGCTTGGGTCCCAGCGGATGGCCCTGCCCCCCGGCTGGTTCCCCGGCTGGTTCACCAGCCGCCACAGTTTGGCGGGGAAGTTGCTGGGGTTGATGTCGTGAACATCCATACGCAATCTGCAATCGAAGGAGTGACGTTATTATCAACATCGATTTTGCATATATTGAACATGTTTCATGGTCAATTGACAAAAAGAAAATAAATAGGCCTACGTTAAACTGTATTTTTGCGAGTTACAAAGCTAAACTCAAACCGATGTAAATACGCCGACATAATGCCGTTGTTTTTATTGATCAATCCACTGCGAATTATAACGCTATCATTTTCCTAATGGTACCGCGTTAACATTCTTATTTTAAAACAATAAAACAATCTAGCGGTAACGGAACGACCTGCCGTGACAGTGAGATCCGTTGGAATAGAAAACAGTTAGGGTCGGTTTGAATCCTGAAGGCTCGTGCAGTACGGCGGGCTCATGGCGGGCGTTGTAGACAGTCAACAACATTACGATGGCCTTTTCCAAGTTAAGCACATGGTTGCTGGTCATTTTCGCGATTCAACAGTTTTATAGCTGAGTTAATATAGCTTTCACACTATTATGCATTTGAACCATTGAAAACCTATATTTTTGATGTGGTCGTTATCATTTTTTTCTTCAAGTATTTCAGATCATATAAATGGACTAATGTGTGCTTCCTTGGGTTCCGCAGGAGTAGCCGACATATATTTGTAGCAAACCAAGTTTTGCCCACATGTGCGTTGTACAAACACGTTTTAAAGTTGCTCTGTAATTGTGCCTGTCCTGGATATATTGACAACTGCAGAGAAACAATTTACCAACATTATACTTAAAGTTCCAAACGCGTCCACTAGATGTAGCGTTTTACTCTGCCGCACAGCATTAGGTTTTTAAACAGGCACAGCTCGGGGCACCTCACGGCGGGTCCTCTGTGGACGCACACGCAGGATTATTACGTTGCACCCCGCGCCGGAAAAACAAACAACGATTCACAGTAGTTTCTTTCAGTGTCCCAAAACGTTGTTGAATGGCTCTGGAAACCGTCCCCAAAGACCTC
The DNA here is from genome assembly GCA_027122795.1 of Enchelyopus cimbrius. Classification (NCBI taxonomy): domain Eukaryota; kingdom Metazoa; phylum Chordata; class Actinopteri; order Gadiformes; family Gaidropsaridae; genus Enchelyopus; species Enchelyopus cimbrius. The sequence continues at coordinate 13,273,629 of JAOPJJ010000127.1, forward strand.
CGCCACCAGCGGGCGTGTCTTCTATGCTCTCTAGTTAAGGTAAAAATGCAACATGGCTTGATCACTTCAGAAGCGTTGATCATCTGACATGTTAACCTGTCTTTCCGGCCGGCGTGTCTTTGTTACCTTCAACAGACTATTGACCAGTTTGAATATGACGGCTGTGATAACTGCGAGTCGTATCTTCAAATGAAGGGGAACAGAGAGATGGTATACGAATGCACAAGTTCCTCATTTGATGGGTAAGGACAATGGATAATGGTATGAACATATTGTCTCTATGGTATAAATGGTATTAATACTACTTTATTCCCAGAGTCATCTCTATGATGAGCCCAGAGGACAGCTGGGTGGCCAAATGGCAGAGAATTGGTGAGCGTTATTTGTCATGCATTACCAGAGCTTGTTTCTGTAACTCTTCTGCATCAAATAGTTAACAAAAAAACCTGTAAACATTCCTCAATTTGAAGACATCCCTGGTACAGAACATGGTTGCATGTAGACACTGCAGACGATAACACAGAAAGAGCTGTATTTTCCTAGCAAGTTCCAACTGGTCTGAACACAGTTTGTCTTTCAGGTAACTTTAAACCCGGAGTTTATGCAGTGACTGTGACAGGGCGGCTGCCTCCAGGTGCCGTTTCTCTGTCCATGATATTTTGGCAAACGTTGTTCTCATTCAAACGTTAAATGAGTGTACATTGACTGACATGGTAACATTTGACTCTACCAGGCGTGGTGAGGGAGTTGAAGAGCAGAGGAGTCATCTACAAGTCCAGGGACACAGCAGTCAAGTCATGATGTGTCATCCTTTCCCCGTTTTCAGCATCAATTCACCTGCAATAGTTAATCTTCTGTCTTTTATTACCATGTACGTTTTAATTAAAAAATGTTTTTCAAATGTGTGCTCAAGTTGTATAAAGCTCCTGGTATCGACAAAATGCCTCCTTCTCACAGCACATACACCAAACAATTTAGTTTTTCAAAAGAATAGTTGAGAATGATTGCAATACATGAATTGTCCACAAGATACTGCTGTGATTCCAGTGATGTGGTCTACAGCGATTTAAAGCATTAGTGTGCGCGTTCGCTACACCCATTGTTGCGCTTGGTATCCCAGCGTGTATAGAGTATTGCTTACTGACAGTCACCCTTTCAACTTTCACCCTGCCTAAATGGCTTGTGTTCACTTTTGAATCGTATGGGAATGCAATTCACTCAATACCAATTACGATTCTGTAGAAGTATCCATAGGTTATTTGCAAACAAATCTTAAAAATGTTTTCTTTATGCATCTTAGTATTTGTTCAATTATGCCTCGTGAATCCCATTTGCGGTTTTAAGGGCAAACAATGCTTTGCAAACACATCATTTTCCAATCCAATCCGAGCCCTCCGATCATCCTCCACTCTCACTCTGACCGTACCACCTTCCAAGGTGACAGAGCCTTCTCAAGAGCAGTACCCCGATTATGGAACTCTCTCACCCAAACTGTCCGCGACTCCCCCTCACTTCCCATATTCAAATCCTAAAAATCTAAAAAACCCTTTTCTCAAACCTATGACTTCCCCTACCCATAACCAAAATCACCCCTGCCCTCTCACCTCAACACTCCCCCTCTACTCTCCCCTCCAATCAGTCCCCTCTGCTCTTCAATCCAGCCACTCCATCATTTTGCTGTTGCCGTGTCTGTACTTGTTCTTTGTCAGTATTATCTATTCCCCACTCCACCATTGCTTCTGTTCTCTGTTGTACTGTCTTCTGCTTGTCGCCCCTGATTGTCTCTACCCCTTTACGTGTTTTTCTCCACTACTGTAAGCGACTTTGGGTCAGTGCTGTTGAATAAAATCAATTGTTATTATTAAGGACTCAGTGCTCTGCCTGAACCTGATTCAGCTCCATGTGCAGTAGCACAAAGCACAATGTGAACTCAGTGGATAGTTACACACTTTGGTCTCACTTCTGCCATTTACACATTTGGATATTTCCTCTTCCAGGCTTTATCAGCGTGTCAAGATGGCAGCCATCCCACTTGAGAAGCGACTTTTAAGAGCAGTTGTGGGCCTACATTACATCGCTATTCAGTTAGGCCCAATGAACCGTCAGGACAGGCTCTCAACCAAACCACTCTAAAACAGCCTGAAGCTGTAGAATAGGGCAAATAAGACCAAAACACTTGAATACATAAATTAAATCATGAACATGAATACATGAAATTCTGCATGCTACTGTAAACTGGCAATGTTGCCGATAAAAAAATGACAGTTATGTCTCTTCAAGTGTATGAGTTTCACTCTGGTTTCCCGCTGAATGCGGTTAAGGTAAAGTAATGAAGCCGACCGCAGGCTGTATCTGGGGAGGCCTCTGCTGTCTGCTCATGTGAAACGACCCATAATGCAATGCAATTGACCCACCCCTAAGGAAAGAAGCACAACCTCATGTGCTAGCACAGCCACACACAGGGCTGCATGCCACGGTCTGATTGGAGGCTTCTATGATGAACTTGCCCTTATTTGGATATGTGGTTGTTTTTCTGCCACACAGCAGAACTGAAGCAACTCAGTTAGGGTTTCTCAATGATACAAATGGTTACTTCAAACCCTTACATCACCGGCCAAACGGATCGTACTGTGCAACGTGAGCTGCAACAGACTGGGTTGGAAGTCTTTCAGTTCTGGATGAACACGAGAAGGTACACTACCCATCAGGCTCACACAAATGCACGTGTGCACATCCTGACTGCGTGCAAGTGTTTCGTAAGTCGCTAGAGAAACTTCCTCTCAGAGAGTGGCCTCTGGTGAGAGGAAGAGGAGGCGTGGCCTAAGCCATGGATTGTCATATGCTGTGAAAAGTTCAACCTCATTTTGAAATTACGCCATCTCCTCCAGACCCCACAACAAATGCGACGCAATGAGGGGGTACCGTGTTCGATTCCTCTCTTTCCTTTGTCATGGAGTTCACGGGGTCCCTGGAGGCGGGTCAGATCTCCAAATGCTGGGCTCCAGCTGTGAGCATGAAGCCTGCAGACATAGGCAGGGGAAATGGCTGCCAGCCCAGATAAGTCTTTCACAAAGTGCCCCCCGCCCAACCCACGGGTCACACTCCTCAATAGTCAGGATCTCTCTCACACACACACCCACACACACCCAGGGTCCAGCCCATCAGCATTGATATAAAATATTGTTAAGTATTTAAAGTGACCTCCACCTTCAGCTACCCAGAGCCATCCTCTTCGTAATAAATGATTTTCACATGTGGACATCAGAAGATAAAACCCACTTTTGGCCAGATGGTTGCAGGGATGGAAAGCACGGCTAGCTCAAACTGAAACGTTTCAAGGAAAGGTTGTGTGCAGAGTTTGTGTGATACGATGCTCTCACCCCTCCCCCCATCCCCCCATGAAACCACATACCTGTAGACAGAGTTTACAGCGTTGTTCTCACAGGGAAATGAAACTTATGGCCTTCAGCGATGAAAACCATTAAGAACAGCCATAAATACAAACTCAGTAGGCCTAATGGAAAGATAAGTTATTTAACTGCCTTCATGTCAAAAAATAACAAATGACCTACATTTGGTAGGAATTGGTTTGGAATCGGTCATTTGTATTTACTCCATTGCAAACTTATTTCAATCATTCATCATGAGTTACCTCCTGAAATATTTCTGTAATAGCTACAAACCAAACCACCTTGGGCTGAGATCCACGCTCCGCATTGCTTCATTCAATGTTCTCATCACGAGGGCGAGTCCCCCAACTCTCTCTCTTGCAGAGGGGAAATTAATGTATCTAGATATACAGATGGGTCCACGGCTGAGATGCCACCTGCAAACCATAGACTTTTACTGGACAGAACCTTCCTGTAACCATCACTGCTGGATGATTCCATATCCCAACACGACGTTCCTCCAGAGCCCCCATCGTGCGCTTAATGGAACCTCAACTATGGAGTGACGCTAAACTCTTCCCCTAATGAACACCTGTTCTTCATGTTCCGTGCAACAACCGACTCAATTGGTAATGGAATTGGAGTGTTAAACCTGAAGAGAACGACGGCAGACGGTTATTCCACCGTCTGCATCTCTTATGATATGATGATAACGAGTTCGAACGTTTGATGTAGAGCAATATTAATCCTATACGACGTAATTTTAAAATTACATTCTACCAAAATTCTGTACGTTTTGAGTCATGGGGCATCAGGTGATGTAAAAAAGAAATCGCTTTTAAACCAATTACAAGGCTAGAAGTAGCTTGGCGCTTCTTTGGTAGTATAATGAGGGTCTTAACATATAAAACGAGGCATTGGTAACGTTGTAAGTGTACAAATAATTTATTAAAAAGCACGTGATGTCGACGGGTGAACTACTGAAGGTATTGTGTGTATAAAATATGCTTTTTAATAAACTATCTGTACACTTACAGCGTTGTCAATGCCTCGTTGTATATGTTAAGACCCTCAGTCAGGCTACGTCAGGCTACTTCTAGCCTAGTAAGTGGTTTAAAAAAGGGATTTCTTTTTGACATCACCCGATTCCCCGATGACTCAAAACGTATAGGATTTTGGTAGAATTGGATAAAAACATCTAACTTAGCGTCGTAAAGGATTTATTTTGCTCTACATCAAACGTTCAAACTCGTTATCATACTTAACAAATCCCAGAACCATTTTGCACCGGAATTCTCCTTTAAAGGTGGGGTATTTATCTTTTTTTGGCAATCTTTGCTCAATTGATTGAAATCCTTAAGGGGGGGGGGGGGGGGGGGGGGCCAAAACCCGCAAAAAAAGGGGCAAAGCAGGGTACCCCCCAAAACGGTACCCCCCCCCCCCCCCCCCCCCCCCACCCAATCCCAGCTATCTAAGGGCGAAGGCAGGGTACACCCCAAACGAGTCGCCAGCTCATCGCAGGGCCCTTTACTGATGGCAGAGGCTGCCTCGTAAGGTGCCACGTGCACATCACGAGCAATTTTGGGGTTCAGTATCTTTCTCAAGGATACTTCGTCAAGTAGCTCAGCTCAGCTCCGGGGAGCCGGGATTTGAACCAGCGACCTCCCAATCACTGGGACAGTGAGGGGCGGCTGCTACAGCCGCCCCTCCCCGCAACCCCTTGAAAATAATGGATAAAGAGGCTACCGCGACCATCAGCGGTTGACAATGACTGACTGACTGACTGACTTATCATAACCCACTTACAGCCACTGAGTTGGAAGCACTGAAATGAAAATTAAACATGTCAATAATCTGTGGAACGGGCAGGGCTCGAAATACTCCAGCCAATCATTTTTGAAACCACTGAAGGGCATTGGACCCCTTCGTGCACGTACGCGACGCTAGCCTGGCTCGCTCTCGCTCATCTGTGCATGATTGCGCATCCATGTTCTTGGAAAGGGTGGAGTCAGTGTTGAAGGAAAGAGGGTAGGACCATTTGAGTTGCGTATTTTCAATATCAGCCTTTCGCGAATCCCATACCCCACCTTTAATAGATCTATTAGAGATGTATCACATGATGAAGGGCACAACCTTCCACAGTCAACCCAATGATTTGGCCCTAGGTCTTCACGCTCCCATAAAGTCACTCTGAGAGAAATGCTACGGTTTCACCAGGGCGGCTGAAGACGCACAGGAGAGGAGACCAGAGAGAGATACGGAAGCAGGAAGCGACAGCCTCCTCTGACTGTTGGAGCTTCTTGTGGTTGCCCCACGTGGTCTCGCTGGGCTTCAAAAGGCGGCGACTTCTTCTTCTTCATCCACTTCTTGGACAGGCAGAGGCGGAGTGGCAAGCTAGCGGAGCGGCAAGCTAGTGGAGCGGCAAGCTAGCGGCGCTTTTCTGGAGAAAGAAACTGAAAATAAATTGGTTAAGGTGAAGTATGAAATCCCCCACTGGAATTTTTTTTTTTAATGAGCTAAAGTGGTAAAAGTAACTCTTTAAGTTGACTTTAGGGGCGAGGGAACCTTGCGTCGTTGTACCGTTTCATTCCTCTGGGGAGTTCTTACAATTTTTCAGAGGTATCGCCATCCAACATGTGCAATTTGTGAGACAAATGTTGTATATAACTGACAAATAATTACATCTGTATATTGTTTTGGGAGTTTGTTGAATGCCTGTATAATTTTGAGTTGAAAGGCGGGACCTCACATTGAAACAAATATTTTGTACACCTCCAAAAGGACCAACTGGTAAATGTAATAGGAAAAGCTTACTCATGCCAAGAAACATGGCTACCACCAGATAGAGCGTACCCAGGCTCCGTCTCGCCCTGAACATGGCTGCGAAAAACCAACCGGGCGACAGCAATATAATGGGAGGAGCCAATACCACTTCAGTCTGACACTGTCCAATCGAATGGACTCTGGTGTCGTTTATCCCGCATTACCCGGAAATGTTGATATGTATGTAAATATCTCAAATCAGGAAGTGGGCCCGCTTCTGGTTTCACTGAAGGTTTCGCCAACCGGTGGTCACGCGGGAGACGTGACCGTTTGTTGGGGTTTTTTGGGGCGGGGTTACCTGGAGGTGCAGGGTGATCCAGCAGGTGCTTCCGCCTCAGAGGAGGAGCAGAGGAGGACAGCAGGACGACTGGATGTACAGCGCAGTCATCCATAAAGTAGAAAGCACTACTAGCACCTGGCCCCCGTGTAGTGTTTCCTACTTTATGGATGAGTGTGCTGTGGGCGACGAGAGAGACCAGAGGAGATACAAGAGAAAGAAAGAAAGAGGAAGTGGGTTTCTCACACGTGGCCATCTGCTCTCTGCTGTGTTACGGTTGCCGGGTCACATGGGCGGTGGATGGTGCGATGTGAGGCCGCGCCCATTTTGATTTCTTAATGATCCGTTGTGACTGTTGGAAATGTCTTTCTTGTAAAATTAAAAGGCATTACATCATTTGACTTTTAATGGTTTTATATGTGTACAACTTTAGTATATGTTTGATGATATAGTATGTGCTTGAGGGGTGGAACATGTTTCCTCATTTGCATTTTGTTTACAAAATAAAGATTATTCTGCAAGTATTTTGATCTTTCACTCTTTCTAAAGTTAGATTTATGAGGGAACATTTTCTTAAATTAGAATCTTAAATGAGTTTCTAATGTTAGTATTATGAAGGCACATTTTACGAGTTAAATGAGATGAGCAGCACTTTTTCTGTGAAAATAAACACACTTTATTCCAGTAGAAAGACTCCTGTGCATTAAGCCTTTAGTACCATCTTAACGACTGCGTCTTCACATGCAAAAAGACGGCTGAAAAAACATTCACAAAAATATTTACACAAGCTTCCAAAAGGGTCATAAAAACAAAAATATAGAAAAGGTAACTCTTCCCTCGACTGAGAGAAGAACGCAGATCAGGAAAGGAAGGAACAAAAAATCGTAAACTCGTATGAAAATATACCACTTAGTCAAAAATCTGCACAACAAACTCTGCTCCTTATATGTAGGACCCCCCCCCCCCCCCCCCACACCCAGAAAAAAACCAGGCCGGGGGGACACAACCAAACAAAAAAAAAAAAAAAAAAAATAAAAAAAA
>JAOPJJ010000127.1:13324127-13341932 GCA_027122795.1 Enchelyopus cimbrius
GGAATCATAGAGGTCACCACCACAAGTCCGCCATAATCATTCCTTTGAGAGATCCTACGTCCGACAAAGTCAGTTATTTTCTACCGTGTCAGAATGGTGGCATGAATTACACATATGTTTGTCTATTTATGTAAGACAATATATCGTCACTTAGAAAATTAAAAAACATCACACCCAAAAGTCATGTCAAGGACACCAAAACCCTCTCCACAAGCTAGCCAGAGCTGCTGAGGAGAAGTTCAATGCCTGCCTGTTCGTCTGGACCAGTGTCAACTCATCAGCTACACGATGCTGTAGGTGAAGTATACGGTGCGATACCAGAGATGTTGGGTTCACAAAACTCACACAGAATCAAATGTCACCTCATCATTTTATGACAAACCAACTCAATTCAGCTCTTTGAAATTAACGGACATCATGTGTGATTCATTCATGTGTTTGAGAGAGTGAATGTGTGTGTATTTCTTCAAAAGGGACAGTGTATCTGTGGGAATCAGAAATAAATCAAATTCTATGACTCCTGCTACTTGCTTCCCTTTCATAATGTAGGAGTTATCCTCACCTTTACCCTGAAACAGAACTGGATCATCATTCACAGAGTGGGCGCCTTGTCTCGCAGACCTCCACTCACATTGTTATTCATACTGAACCATTTTAAACCGGGTCAAAGGTAGAGAGCCTGAGAATGAATGAAGTAGTATTGGCATTCTCACCCATGTATGCAACAGCTAAACAGGAGTTCTTAAGCACAAATAGTTGGGGGGGTGCGGTCTCTAGGGGGGAACCTAGAGACCGGGGGTGGGCGATGCACCCCCGGTCTGGCATGGCAGCACCCACACCCGTAGTAAAGAGCTCCCCCACCCACACCCCCCTTGAGGCAGCGGCGAGGGTTATATTGTCAAATTGGTGTCCTCCATGGCCACTGAAGGATAAAGTGTGGCCCAGGAGCACTAAAGCAGTTCAGCCTCCATTCAGCCAGGATGCTATAAGCACATTGCTGTAATCCCTGCAGACTACGGACATGGTAACTGGATCACTGCTTTTTAAAGCACCTTAATGGATTGGCCTGGTCGTTGATTTTCCTTTTTTGTTGTTATTACGGTGCATATCAATATCCACCAATCAAACACTGCAGCCCGTCACTAAGCCTTGACCGGGCTGCCCCCCCCAGAACACAGTCCGTCTTTGGTTGTCCGTAACATGGCAGTGTGTTAGCGTTAGCGGCCTAACCCCGCACTGCGCCAGCTAGTATGAGCGGCGTCCCATGACCAACGCATGACCGAGACACGCAGCCCAACACACGAGGCTCTGACCATGCCCTTGGCGGGACAGCGGCACAGGCCGTTCAATAACAAGGCTGCCACATCACGGACCGGCTAACCTTTGAAAGGGGAACCGCGTTCTCGGTAAGGCACTGAACAATCGGGTCAATGCCAGAATGCATCCAATTCTGCTAGCATACCGGTGTCCGGATTTAGATCTCTGAGAGATAATAACGGTGTGCAACCATACGGTGCAGCACTGTCAACAGAACCAGATACGATCGGCCGGCGGGGAAATGTGCACATACACAGCGTAAAGTGTGGACCTACCCCTGGTACTGTGGTCTGACGCGGTGCAGGCCCTGCTGGAGCGGTCTCTGGTGCGGCCGAGTCTAACCTACAGCCCAGAACCCTCTCGGCGCTGCCACGGCAACAGAGAGCGGATTATCGGACCGTACCATTCCGTTGTCGGGAGGGGATTAGAGTTCACACAGCGCCTCAGCCCCTCTGTGGGCGTGTGGCGCGTCCCACAAAGACGGATTAGCGCAACTGTTGTCCTCCCTCCCTCCCTCAGGCCCGCCAGCGCCCAGCGTAACCACGCCGCCAGTCGCTGTTGTGAGATTACAGGCACGTGCGGGCGTGTTTAGTAAATAAGAAAGGTATCTCACGTTTGTCCAATCAAGTAGAGAGCCAATTTTACAGCCGTCTATAATGTCATCTACTCATCATCACCCCTTTATCCAGTGTCTATCTGTATTCACATGTTTTTCATTGAGGCCTTACTCAAATTACCTCATAAAATCTGAGGAATATTGTGGTTTGAAATGGTTTATAAATTCCTGGCAGGGATGTGTATACCATGAGTCACAGATCAGAATATGTGACTTCAGTACTTGATCAGAGAGAAAATCATCTCATTACGGTCTGCCAGATTAGATCGGCTCCAACCGCAAGCCATTACCTAAGCCTGTGGAGCACACGCACGCCAACAGAAACATACATTAAGCCTGGGAATAAAGTGACCCAAAATCTCCTCATGAGTCCCAGAATCCCAAACTCTCCAACCCCTCCGCCAACCCCTGAACCTCCCCATGTAGCCACCAAACCACCTGGGGGTTCCTAGCCGTTTGCCCTCAGTAGGACCTTCAGGAACTCTCTGCACAGGGCGGCCGGACTACGGCTGTTCTGAGCGGACCGTCTGGTATTCTGCGGGATGAAGTGTTAGCTAGCTAGTTTGAGACAGGTTGTGATGGTCAGGATGGAGCCGGGATGAGCCGCCAACAGATAGACCCTCTACTGATGCAGACTGATGGACCAGTGCTGGCTCCATGCTGGGATGGAGGGAGACTGGGAGAAAGATCACCATCAGGTGGACGTACCTGCTCATCCTGCTCTTCAGGGCGGGGGCTCGCTCCCCCTCGGTCTCCAGCACCATCTGGACCACCGGGCTGAACGTGAACACCGAGTTCATCCGGACCCGCAGGCTCCGGTGGTCCGTGGAGAGCAGGGTCGCTGCCAGGGCCAGGGGGACTGAAGGGTCCGTGGAGTCCAGGGTCAGGGGGTCCGAGGGGTATGTGGAATCCAGGGTCAGAGGGTCTGAGGGGTCCGGCAGAACTGGGGTTCTGCTGCTCCCTGGGGGAGGAGCTGATAGACAGTTGCCTCTGGAGCCGCAGCACCTCCTTCTGAGACTCCCGCAGGAGACGCTCAAACTCCAACCTGTCCACTGGCAGAGGATGGGGGCCCTACACACACACACAGACACACACACACACACGTTACGGTTATGCCTCCAGTCCCAGGAGGGTGTATCTGGGGTCTAACCCTCTGTGAGAGATGGAACACAGAGGAAGCATTGTCTGCCTTGAGGAGAACCCTGAGCACATAGCAGCGCATGGTATTAAAGGTGGGGTATGGAATTCTCTTTTTTGGCCATTTTTGCTAAATGACTTGAAATCCTTATCGAAACCCGGCAGCCAATGATTTCCAAGACCACCGAGAGGCATTGGACAGCAAGTACGTCAATCAAATGGTCGTACTGCACTCCCCCTCCCCCGCTCCCCGTGCGACCCCTACGTGCACGTAGCCCATGTACTCAAACATCTGTGTTTCGTGCATGGTTGCGCGTCCATGTTCTTGGAATGAGTGGAGTCAGAGTCAGATATTAAAAATGATGTCACATGTCTCAGTGTCTGTTCTATGGTCGCCGTGACAACATGGTCTTCACAAGGTTCCAGGAGGACGTCACCCTGGTCGGTCTACAGCAGAGCTTGTAGAGAACCGGCTGCATGTTTCCCGCCTCATGAGAGAGGGTACGTGAGGGGCATGGAGAGGGGGGGCCACATGAAGCATGCTCACTAAGGCAGTGTGTGCCAACGTATGGATGGATGACCCAGTTTACCCAGTTTACCCAGTTTACTGATGACCCAGTTTACACATGCCTGGGGCCGTATTCACAAAGCATTTTATCTTACCGCTAGGAGTCGCGCTAAATCGCGCTTAAACATCTTACATAGGACTTTTTTCTTAAAAGTTATTCACAAAGCCGCTGAGACCTACTCATACTAAGGATAAATCACTAAGAGTGAAGGTAAGAGTGACGCGCCGTTGCTATGGATTACGTTGATTCTTGTGCACGAGTAAGAAGCGGTCAGAACGGTGATTGGTTGTTCAGAGCAGGCGGTCTCGGTGAAACTCCGCAACATCCCACAAACGTGCTCACACCGAAAAATGAGGAAATAGCCTTGGCTAGAAATGACTTCCCATCAAAAAGTGGACAGTGCAGTTAGCAGAATACACGCATGATGACAAGTTTGTGCAGATCACGATAATGACGTTGTAGCCTATATGCACGTTAAAGAGAGAGAGAAAGCAAATAATACAAATTGATACAAAAATAATTAATAAATAAAATAAAAAAAATATTTAAAAAAATTCAATAAAAATCGTTGATGGTTTGGTTTATGGCACCGCTGACTGATGGTTGTGATATTCCTAAATCGTCGGCCCCAGGACTCTACAGTCATCATCACCAACAGTGAGTAACAACACGCAGCCCTTTGTACAAAAGATGGGTAATCTTAAAGGTGTCATTGCATTGTTTTATCATACATTTTGCAGTGGTCTCTACTATTAATGAATGCCCTCTGAGCCGGTTTTGGTGAAAGAAATGCTCTGGTGCGCCTGTTTCAGGCTGTTTTAGTTTGGTGGAGGGGTGAGAGGGAAGAATGACACGTTTTCGGCTCTTACTCATGAATATTCATTACATTTTAATGACTTGCCTCTGATTGGCTAACAGCACTGTATGTTACAGTGATGTTAGCGGTCGCAAGCCAAGGTAGGCGAGGCCACGAATACTAATGCACAAACCTAAGTAAGTTTGTAGGGCTTTTCTGATCCGCACGTTTATCCCTCTATTTTCTTACATTGGCCAATGCATGCAATGATGCATGCAATGAGGGAGAAATGTTATGAGAGAATAACATTTTCACGTACAGCATGCATATGCAACTAGGAGTGACCCATCGTATCCAAAAAGGAGTAAGTAAAAACTGTTTATCTGTGAAGGACACCTTTAAAGCCCATATATAATCTACAAATATACATCTCTTCTTAGGACATTCTTAGGACGACGTTTTGCAGTAACCGTACTGACCAGCAGACGGCAGGCTTGTGGCACAATCGCAATGAGGATGATGCGTTTGCTGACGTTCACTAAACTCAGTCATCATTTATTTGAAGAAAACCTGTCCATCAACCGCTTCGCGGGAACACTGCGGTGTGGACGTGTTCACTCACATCCCCAACAGAAAGCAGCCTACGGCGCTGGTTCAGTCCACTGGGTGGGCTTGAAGATACATCCATCATCACATGGAGACAACACTCCCATGTGTGAGGTCACTAGGGGCTCCGGGCCTCAGAAGAGCGTCTCAGCACAACCTTGTGCCTACGCTCAGCAGAACCTTAGGCCTGCAGACAGCAGAACCTTAGGCCTGCAGACAGCAGAACCTTAGGCCTGCGGACAGCGTCTCAGTACCTTGGGGCCGCCCGGCTGGGCCTCCAGGTCCCTGCATTGGTTCTGCAGCGCGGCGATCTCCTTGTCCTTGGCCAGCAGCGTGTCGGCATGGTGCGCCAGGTCGCGGGCCCGCTGCCTGGCGAAGGCCCGTTTGTACTGCTCCCCCGATCCGGGCCGCAGCAGGGACGGGGAGTTGACCTGAGGAGGAGGAGTAGGAAGTGTTATGATGGAGTCAAGCAAAGAAGGTATCATCACCACCAGGTAAGAACAATCTAACCCCAACACTTAGCTCTCTCTCTCTCTCCCTCTCTCCTGGTGTCATTGATATTTGATCTAGGCGGGTTTGTTGGGAGAGATGAAATTCCAGAGCTAGTGTAGAGCTCTCCCACCTTCGCTCCGAGGCAAGCCCCAGTTTCCAGGGCCGTGGGTAACTCAAGCTGAGGGAACAGAACAGGCCTGAAGGGCCGGCAGCCGCATCCCACTCCACATGGCCCAGGATGAGGGGTGCAGGGTCAGATGCTCTGTGGGGGGCTGATGAGGTCTCAGCAAGACTCTGAAGTAACTCTCAGAGGACCACAGCAGCCATGCTGAACTTCAGCATCCGGGGGGGTGGGGGGGCGTACCACTCGGAGGTTGGCCTCCTGCAGCTTGCGGGCGCGCTCTTCCAGGCGCTTGGCCAAGACCGCCAGCTCCGTGTTCCTCCTCCTCAGACGGCGGACCTTCTCCTCCGTCTCCGGGGCGCTGCTCTTCCTCTACACACACACCCCACACACACACACAAATACACCCCCCACACACACACACACACAAACAAATACACACACACACAAATACACACACGCCGACACAAATGAGGGCTCTGAGTTTGAGGTCAGCCTCTCTCCACCCTCTCCTCTCTTCTAAAGGGGCTCATCTAAATTTAGGCAAATCCATAAATAAACATAATGTTATATAGTTGGAGCACCTCCAAAGTCAAATAGTGACAGAACTCGAGTGTTGAAAACCCCCCAAAAGTGCCCACTTCCCCACTTTTTTGCGAATGCAGTGTGTGGCCTACACTACCCAGAATGCCTTAGTGCTGTCCTCACCAGGAGGCTGTTCTCCTCCTTCAGGGCCGTGCAGGTCTTCTCCAGCTCCTCCAGTGCACGCAGGAGCTCCGAGTTCTGACGCATCAGGAACCCATAGTCCGTACCGTTCTGAGGAAACATCAGAGAACCTGCTGAGGGACGCCAGGACGGTGATGAAGGGTTAACCCTAACCTAACCCTAACTTAAGTATGGTTTATACTTCTCCGTAAAGTGCTGTAGGCGGACAGGGAACACCCTCTCCGTAGTACGGAGACCCTCTCCGTACCCTCTACGTCGAGGGATATCGGAGATGGCAAGGGCTGTGCTTGGTCCTCTAACAACGTCATTTTAGGAATTACTTTTCCGGTTTGGCTACTACTGGCAAATTTTGGCAGTTTTTTATCCCCTTTTCATTACAATCTGCTGTAATGCACGCATCAAGCGACTGTGAACGTCAACCTGTTTATTACCTGTATACTTTGCCAACGGTGGTAACGGACACGGATGACGTATTACGGAGTAGGAGTAGTATACCCCGGCCTTAACCCTAATGACCTCTGATGGCCCAGAGCTCAACGTCCGTCTGCAGGCCAGGTATAGAGGTATAAATATGAACCTCATCCTAAGACCTTGGGAATTGAAGGAGACATTCGGAGAGGAATGTAATCCCACTCAATCAGCCCACTCTTTATATCGCTGACATGGATGTGATGATGTATGGATTGTTGATGACAGTTGAGGTGGTAGGACATCCAAAAGGCTATTTTAGGTGGTTTTATGCCCAGGCTAAGCTACCAACTGTAAAGTGAAATACTCCTTGAGATGAGAATGGGGTGAAGAGCAGAAATCAACTCCAGACCAGCAGAGGTAACCTTCTGCTTCCAAAAAGAAAAGCAAGAAACAAGAAGAAATTGTGTTTCTTGAAAGAAATTCCTGTATCATTGATAAACAACACTGCAAAAATGTTCCAATCAACAATCAGAAAAATAATATATTTATATAATATATTAAATATTATATGTTATCCAATATATATATATATATATATATATATATATATGATATATTACACATTATATATGACCGATATGATACTAGTTATGTATAGGAGTTCCCTCAGGGTAAAAGGCAGATGTGGGCATTATGCTGTGATAACATAAAACAGGCTGTTCCCTCCCTCAGGCGGCAGTGTACTCATCTATTAGTGATGAGGTCTGGCCCCCCCCGCAGGGCACCGCGTGAGCACAGACCAGGAGGTCTGGATCACGAGGTTCTCTACATGCACTAGCTTCAAGAGACGGGACAACCGCTGGTGAGGGCTCACCATTAGCCTCACAGTTTCTTCTCAGGGTGTCACAGATTCAGTGCAGTCCTCAGTCCCCATGGTGATGGAATACAGACATGGACAGCAGGCATGAGTAGGGTGAGGTGCTGCCAGACCACATGGATCATATGTGGTGGTCAGCCCCTCTCTGGGCAGCCTGGTCTCACAAGTATCTGTGAAATAACCACGGGTAACGCTGAAGTCAAAATCTGTGGTGGGCCCACGGAATCACTGAAATTTCTGTGAAATACACACAGATTTCGCTCCAATGCAAGTGAGTGACACTCGTGTGTGTCATTAACTAACCCTAACCCTTCACAGAAATGTCAGCGTCCGTTGTATTGTATTGAGCAAAAGCTGTACAGAGTTGTTGAAACGGGGATCCTAGTGTGGGCCACGGGATATGAGTCCTTAACTTGGAAAAAATCTGCGTGTGTGTTTCACGGAACAAAATCCGTGTGTGTTTCACGGAAAGTAATCCGTGCGTGCTTCACGGAAATTTCAGTGATTCCGTGGTCCCACCACAGATTTTGAGTTCAGCGTTACCTGTGGTCCCACCACAGATTTTGATTTCAGCGTTACCCGTGGTTTTTCCACAGATTCCTGTGAGACCGCGTTGCTCTGGGAGGAGTGGCCTCAGTGCTCCAGTTTCTGATGCAGACCTTTGATCATTCATCTCCTCAGGAGGACGGCCCTCCTCCGTCCTGCCCCTACAGGAGCATATGAAGAACGTTGAACGACGCACAGCAAGTGTACAGTATATAGCTCAAAAATAAAATAGTATTTGCCTTGATATAAATGAGCAATAACTGCTACCCTAAAATAGCCCACACTAAATCTCTATTTTCATCCACCGTGTCTCTGGGGCCCCTGTACTGCCGTGTCTGAATGTTAACAACAGCAGGACTTCCCTCTCCAGACAGGCAGGCAAATATTAAATCAAGCATGTGTTCAGGATACACACGAGCAGTGCATTGTGGTTTGAAATTCAAATCTAGCTAGCTTGTAAAATCTAGCTGTCAATCATTGACACAACCTATTGACCAGTGTATTAACTCAACAAGCAGAAGACTGATGACTAAAAAAGACAAATTCAAATGCATCTGTAACAATCCCCTTCATGGCATGCCAAATAATCTAGTGCCATTGTGATTGGATATTGTTAACATTAACCAAGTCTTTCAGTAACTAAATCCAAAACCTAAATCCAAGCAGAGGATTTAGATTGAGCCCCATGCATTTAAGATAAATAAGAGTTAAGTTGACCCTTGTTACACCAACACTATCAAAACACAACTGTATGTTCCAAAGAACTGTTCCATTTCAGGAGCCCTGTGCGGCGACCAACTGGGTCAGCAGCGCTGAGCTGTAGGGCTTGTGTTGGCGCAGTCATGTGCTAAAGAGCGAATCCTCTCCCCAGGGTGCACGCCTAAACCGTGATACAGTCCGTAAAGGGCGGTATTAGTTCCAGCACTAAGGGATTGAATAACCAAAGATCAGATGTATGACCAAAGAAGACCTTCAGAGATTCAGGACACAATGGTCACTTGGTTCAGCCCTACATGGAATGAAGACCTGCATCCTTCCCATGTAGTTACTAGATTAAAAAAATGGTGGAGAATGAAACCAGCCCATTAAAAACACACAGGTGTTTCATTGACTGGTTCGCATTCACTTGAACCTGCAGAGGAAACCTAGATCAGAACCAGGAGCTGTAACTTCTGAACAACTCTGTGGACAAGCCAACATAGTGCAGCCTGCTCCCCCGGTGTAACCAAAGCATGATTAAGATGATGATTAACATGACGTTTCCTCATCCAGCTGACCTCAGCTCTCTTTGGTTTTCTGATCATTCTTCCTCTCTCCTACCACTGCACAAAAACACCATTGGTGACAGTGACCTCAGTATTAGAATCACTAATGATGATCTTAACATTGGTGTGAACTACAGTGACCCCACTATTAGCATCACCAATGATGACCTAAAATGTACTTATATCTGTGACCTAATATTGAAGGTAATCCATTAATAGCAGTTATGTATGCGGTTAAACTAAACCAGAGATCCAGGCAGGCCAAGGTTCTTCATACGAGGGTCACAACATCTCAGCAGTGGATAGTAGTGTATTCAATGCTGTATCTGATGCACAATGCTGTAGAACCATCCCATCAAGTGTCAGAAGATGTGATGTCCTTGGCAAGCTGTGCTGCCATGCTCTTACATCCTCGTTTAGCCTTCATATATTTCCCTCCTATGCACACCCCCTGCTCCCTGCTAGAGACTGGACATAATAAGCCATGGAACTGGTCTAAACTGGTCTGAAGCCCAGCATCCAAATGGAGGCCAGTATGTCTATAAAAGGAGATCATGTGCATTCCAATGTTGAGACAGAAGCAGAAACTCACTGGGAGAACATTTGAGCTCAGCTTGCAGCGTTCTAGACGGGAGGAGGACCTTGTTGTTATGATCTGAAGTGCTAAGTCACAGAACCAGGAAAAGGTTCCAGTCCACTGTGAGTCACTGATAGGGATCGCTCACTCAGTGCCTATCTGCAGCAGAACTAGCACATACTGTAGAATCAATTAAAATAGATGTTTTCCACTGCGTGACATCACAAGTTTATCAGAAGCGTTGAATTGTTTTATCTTGGATAAGAACATATCAAGCACATTGATTGCTCATACAGGTTCACGATTATAAAACACAACTATATTGTTTTCATTCACTCTGTCCTGAAATGGAAGACAACAATGTCAACAAAGGCAAATCTTCTGGATCCATCCATGTTGAAACTAAAGGAGCTTGACCTCACTACAGAAACCCGTGGGGGACATCTTCTGAACTCTTTTTCAGAGCATTTCCAGTGATGGTCAGCAGGTGCTGCTCCAACATACCTTGCGTATCCCCTCCTGGTCCAAGGCCTTCAGGTGTGCGTACAGAGAGTGGGACGGGGCTCTCCCGAGCAGGGAGGTGGGAGCCAGCTTGGTGGTGGTGGTCAGGGGTGTCCGGTCCGGAAGACGCTCCTGGTCCTCGGTCTTCTGCGGACCGGGGGCCCCTGCCTCGTCAGGGCCGTCCGCCTGGGGGTCCCCGGCGGCAGGTGGGGGCTGCTCAGGCCGAGTGCACAGGTCGTACATCACGATCTGTCAAAGTCCGACAGCATAGTTGAAATCAATAGGGCCAAACCCAGGCCTTTCAGACCGGCGATCACAGGGTGCCCATGTGTTGAAGGAGGGAATCGCATGAACCAGCTCACAGTGGACCCCCCTTCCAGAGACAGAGAGATGGGACCACACTGCCACACTTTTCCCTGCCTTCTCCGAAGACCTTCAAAGAGGGAGCGAGGGGTCACCTCCGGACCTACGTGGCTGAGGACCCCGCCATGGTCCCTCTGGAGGAGGTTCAGACCCCATCGGCTCCGCGTAGATTCACAGATCCAGAGCAAATTCAAAATGGGATGAAAATAGAACTAATTCGGTGTTCAGTGACGTTGTCCACCGAGAGTGAGAATGACAAACCATCCGAGACAAAGCCGGGAAGATGCCTCGTTCCCCGAAAAGAGGTCAAGAGTCCAGTGGGATGGGACCCATTTTCAGCGTGAGCGCCATGAGGTATTCTGTGAAGCCCAGCGTAGCCCCACTGCAGGGAGACGCTCTGCGTCCTAAACAGAGCCCTACTCTGGAGAAAAGGGTGTTCATGCCTCCACAAGCACCTCCCGTCTGCTCTCGGTCTGCGGGCGTCTCATGGTTGTCCTCCAGCGCCGCTGACGTACTTCAGGCGGGCCTGCCAGGCCAGACGGCCAGCACCCAGAGAGAGACGAGTCGTCTACCAGGTCGGTCCTTCAGTGAGGGTCCGATGCTAAAGGGTTCCGGAGCGGGTCTTCCCCCCGTGCCACGCAGCGTCACTAAAGGAGCTTCTTTCAGATGTTAAACCGTTGGATAAGCAGTCCCATTCCATGGAAGTGAAGAAAGAGGACGACGCAGGCAAAAATGTATGTGTGTGTGTGTGTGAGACAGTCCGTGCTTCAGAGGAGGGGGTGGGGTGAGTGGTTTTCGTCATCCTATCAGAGAGGGGTAGGCTCTGAGACATGGCCAATCGCGACTGGGGCTGCAGCTGGTTTCCATGGAGATGACGCTGGAATGATGTTGGCTGCCTATTGATCATTCAAGAGGCAACACACTGCAACATGGCAGCAGCGAACACACACCACACACACTGGCCTCCCACTGAGCTTTGGTGTTTCTTTGTTTACGTTTTCAAATAGGCATGTATCCGTTTATTCTGCACCCATGCAAATAAATGAAAAGATATTGGATACAAAATAATGCATTGCAACGTCACACATCAATGGTGGCTGACAACGGAACCTGTCACTCAAGTCTTACTCACCCTCCATTCCAATAAATCAAATCAATTTAACCGACATTTAAGATAAACCCCCCAATTGCCTCTCAATTAAGGTTGCAGAGACGTGTGTTGAAGCCCTTAGGGAACAACTGCTGTGAAAAATAAAGTGTGTGTGTGTGTGTGTGTGTAGCCACAGAGAGGTGATGACTGATTTCTCTAATTTATAGGACAAATAGCAACTAGCACACCGCTACTAAACAGATTTTCCACTAAATTGCAGTTTCTCCACAGAAGAAGTAATTTTCACTGACACTGTTCACCTCCAGACATTACCCTGCTTCTTTCTTCTTGAGCGTTCATGATGGGGCATCGGACAATGTAACACACAGCATCATGCATGCACTGCACAGGAACGTAACCCTAATGTAGGCACTGTCAACAAAGTCAGTGTGGGCCTCTTATCCGACACTGCAAGGCATCTGTGTGGGGCAGCTTTATAATTTGCATGTTGGCATGTCATTTTCAAGCCCTCTGCCTTAACCAGTCCAAGTCCGCTCAGCCACGGGCAGGCTGAAATAAAATCCCCCCCCCCCCCCCCCGGGTTCTGGAGCTCAAAGCGTCTGACAGTCAGCGAGAAATTCCAGTCCCCAAATATGTGTGTGTGTGTGTGTGTGGGGGGGGGGCGTTGTCCCTGGCCTCAGAAATAGACCTGCATAATAGATGGCCTCCCAGACGGTCTTATGCTGTCAAGGATCCCATGTTCTTCAGTTCAAACAGTGCATGTCACGTACAAAATGAAGAGATACATCATGAAGAGAAAGGAAAGCCTATTGAAATACCACTTCACGCATCATGGCGCTACATAGCAACCAACACTCGTGGGACTGAGCACTGAACTCTAGGCCCAACCATCGATTCATTATTATCATCCAGACAGGAAGACAACACCAACCCACACCTGCTGTCCCTTTCCGAAAAACTACAGACATTATTCCAATCATTTGAATAAAATAAGAAAGAAATCACTCCAAAAGCCTTCCTAATACCAGCCACAAAGTCACTTTCTTTATGGCTGCATCATTTGAAATAAGCTCCCTGGATTCATCTCTATTTGGAGGGATGTGAAGCCAGTTAGATCAAGGCTGGCTTTACACCACAACGCTCCCGGGTGAAAACGACAAAATATTTTATCAGATGTGCCTTTCGTTTCGACAGCAAAGGCGTTTTCAGGGCTTAAAAACGCTAAAAAGTGAACCCATCCTCCAGAGTGGAAATCTTACAAACGCTCCACCGGTGCGTTCCTCTGCTCTGATCTGCTCACGCTGGTAGTAGAAGGAAGTTTCAACGCATGCGCACGCTCTTGGTGGTGTTGTGTAGCAGTGCTTCACAGCACCACCTAGCCATCTGGTGTGCATGCTACATCGAATTTCACACACTTTTGCGTCACCGTCTGCACACAGATCTCCCCCCAAAGACGCCTGTCCAAACGCGGAATAAAAAGTGAGAACGCAACGGCACTTTTGCATTTCGTGTTCAGATCGTTGTCGTGTAAAGCCAGCCTAAACCGTGGTCTGAGCGGGCTGCCTCGCTCCATCTCATTAGGCTTCATGTCTTCATTCACTGGCCCTGGTGCAGCTGCAAACTGTTACAACACAATTATGATGACAAAATGATGTGCCATGTCAAAATGAATGGCTGTCCAGCCTTCCCACCTGTATTCACACGGCAGAGACAAGTAGCCGCGTCATGAGCTCATCAGTATAGACTCATGAACTATGGGTTATTAATAGAACACTCACCACGCTCCTATCCTGCTGTCAACAATAGATTAGACATCTTTTGATACGCTAGGTTTTCGTGGATCACAAATATCTCTAAGAAGCATCTTATTAAAGGCATAGTCTGGTATTTTACACTTTAAGCCTTATTTCCAGTTTGTTGACCATGAAATAGATCGGTTCAGGTGTCCATTTCGCCGAAAGGCTGTGTTTGGAAAGCTTACTTTGCTTTGATTTTTTTCGTCGAACATCAATGAACCACAGCTGTGAGTTTCACAGCTTTGCAAACAAACATTTAATGTTGCTTTAGGAACGATGATTCATGCTCAATTACCTCTACAGTGGGGCTAGCCAAAAAAACTCAACTTCTCCAAACACAGCCTTTCGGCGAAATGAACACCTGAACCGATCTATTTTCATCGTAAACAAACTGGAAATAAGGCTTAAAGTGTAAAATACCAGACTATACCTAATGATCCTATTCATACCACACATATGGAGGGAAGATGAGTCTCAGGTCCAAACTCTTACCTGCTCCATCGTTCTCTCTGACCTTTGGGTGGGAGGACACTCCTTGGGCCCAGTCGAGTGGTTTGAAGGCAGCTGGTCACAACCCTCATGAGGTGAGCTCTCTGGGGGGCAGGGGTCCGGGGATCTGCTACAACAGGTGTCCCCTAAGACCCCAGTGGACCCATGGCGAGCCTTCACCCACCCTGAAGGCACTTCTGGGCCCGGCCCAGACTTCTTCTCTGGTGCTGGTGCGGAGACGCTGTGGGAACAGTTTGAGGAGAACCTGGGGGAGTTTGGAGGAGGCTCAGGAGGACTAGGGTGGCAGCGGTGGCCTTTGGGTCCCTGACCGGGATTTGCTCCAGATCCTTTAGAACTGTGGATCTGCCTCCCCTGCCACAGTCTGCCGTGGGCCTGGAGCAGACGGCCAAGGAAGGCCTTCTCCAACGCGCGTCCGTGGTGCTGGTCGTAGCTGGCCTCTTCCACGTTGACCTCCTGGTACAACCTCCGCCAGAGCTGCTCTAGCGACCGGCATGCACCCCCCCTCCAGCCTGGTTCATCTTTTCGATGGATGGGGGCTCGTGGGCCGAGTGGGGTGGGGGGTGTGGAGTGACGAGGGCAGAGGGAGGCTTTATCCCGCCTGGAGGTCAGCGCCTTCCAGGACCTTTGAAGCTCCAACTCTGCCTCTTCTCGCAGGAGCCTGAGCTCCAGGGAGAAAAGCCACAGGTCCCGCTGTCTGCGGCTTTGCTCGGCCTCCAGACCAGCCTGTAACCTTCCTAGCTCCTGGTTTACGTTCCTCTGGTCCCTGCACAGTTTCTTTGAGGACAGGACAGAGTTAGCCCCATCTGCCTTCATGGTGACACACACAGCACACAAGGCAGTACCATGGAGAGAGGTTAAATGCCACTCTAAAGATCCATGCAGAACCATTGGTATGTGAGGATGAGGAATGAATCGCAGATGCTGAAAAGATGACAAGATACAAGATGTCAGAGCAGAAGTTCATGCAAATGTTGATAATTAATATATATACATATATATATATATATATATTGAACTATATATATATATATTGAATTAATTAAGTATTCATTAATATATATATGTGTATATATATATGTGTGTTGATCCGCTACTTGTTGCATCCAGTGCTTAACGTCCAGTGTGGACCCTGTGCCATAACCTGAATGACATTTAATAACGTAATAATCAAACATTAGTGTTAGTTAGCCCTGTGTTGTTAGCGTGTTTATCTCTGGTCCTCACATGGTCCCGTGTTTCTACAACAGGAACATAACCACGTGATCCTGTGTGTGTGTATATATATATATATATATATATGTGTGTGTGTGTGTGTGTTGATCCGCTACTTGTTGCATCCAGTGCTTAACGTCCAGTGTGGACCCTGTGCCATAACCTCAATGACATCTAATAACGTAATAATCAAACATTAGTGTTAGTTAGCCCTGTGTAGTTAGCATGTTTATCTCTGGTCCTCACATGGTCCCGTGTTTCTACAGCAGGAACATAACATAATCAACACAGGATCACGTAACTAGCACTAATGTTTGATTATTACGTTATTAAATGTCATTATGGCGCAGGGTCCACATTGGACGTTAAGCACCGGATGCAACAAGTAGCGGATCAATTAATATGTATGTATGTGTGTATATATATATATATTATATATTAATGAATACTTTGATCAGTTTGTTCACAGCACAACGGAGAACCACACGTCTCAAACGTGTCAATAGTAACGTTCACACTGTTGTTAGGGTTAGGGTTCGACATGAACACTAAGATCCCCGGGTCTGTGGCTAACTAGCTTAACCAGCCACAACACAGCTAGTTAGTCATGAATGTTTCTCTCTTACCAGGTTACTACACACATAGTTTACAAACCTTCTGGTTGAGGATCTACCCGATAGGAGACTCAGCAGTGATCCGCTCTCCTTTAAGAGCTAACCTCATCTCCCACAGTGAGGGGGGGATGTCGCTGGAACTTAAAATCCCATTGAACCATGCGAACGTGAAACATGAACCATGCTTCCTTTCTGTCAGAGGAACCATGGACTGAAACACGGTGTATTCCTCATCTGATCTGGGACCAGCTTTAAAGACCACTGACCAACCGTAAAGGACCACTGACCACCAGACCTTCTAGCTGGACCCTCCTGTGAGGGAGGAGTGACCCCTAGTGGCCATAGGCCGCTAGTGCCGCCATTAAGGTAGTTCAAGACTCGTTTTCAAACATATCCAATCCATCTTATTCTCCTGTAACTACAATTATAATAAATTACGCTACAGTAGGCGTTATGGGTATGAAGTTGTGTTGTCCACTATTAAAAGAGATGATATCTCTATAAGAAAGAGCAGAGAGAGAGCGAGAGAGCGAGAGAGAGAGAGAGAGACTTAACTTTCAAGCTCCCCTCAAAGACCAAACACTTATACTAATGGTCTTCCTATCCAAATCATTGGTAAAGAAATGAAAAGGTCGGAATCCAACAACAAGTTTGAACCATGCTGGTCTCAGACATCCCAAGTCTCTCGGAAGTCTTCAGCATATTAATAGCGTCTCCCTGCTGATGCCCGCAACCATAGACATCTTATACATAGACGGAGCATTGGCTGTTGGAACGCGAGAAATTTGGCGGCCATCTTGGAAGGTTGATCCGCTCCACTCACTGTAGGCCTAATGCGTTTGGATGGAGCAATGAACTGTCAGCGCATTTAATTAATCATACCTCACTGAATATCACAGATTTTCACACGTTTTTGAGCGGACGCACATCGAATGGGGCGGCGGCGGCCGACAGCATGTTTGCAGACTTGCTGTAGTGTCAGGGCAGTGTCATTGCATCGCGGTCGGGACTCGGGACACGAGACAAAAGATCGGGACTGTCAGGATAAGTGGTATTCAGTGAGGTGTGATTAATTAAATGTGCTGACAGTTCATTGCTCCATTCAAACGCATTGCAGTGAGTGGAGCGGATCACCACTCCCAACATGGCCGCCGCATTTCTCGTCAGCGCCAGTAGGCAGTAGCATTCGATGCTCCGTCTATGTATAAAATGTCTATGCCCGCAAATCACTATGCACAATCTCCAAGAAACCTGTAGTCTGGCCAACGCCCGCCTATGTACTTCCGCTCAATTTTCTTTTCGCTTCAGTAGGGGTTTGCTCCATAAACTGGTTTTCTCTGGCAAAATTGTTGCCTGGCTAATCAGCGAACAGTGGGAATGGCTGAGAGAAATTATGTTAACGTTGACGTATATTGATTCTATATTATATAATATTATATATATATATATATTTATATATACATATATATTAACGTGAGTCAATTGAGCCAGACCACCCTCTGTTCCAATTCGCGTACTTACCGTACCTATCTTGAGAACGTAGGGTGTTCCGATTGCCATTGAGGCGAAAAGAAGTGTACTTAAAGGACCTGGATGTTGCCCTCAAACCGAGCAAAACGCTGAGTGTGGATCGGGGTACACT
>JAOPJJ010000127.1:13350974-13361293 GCA_027122795.1 Enchelyopus cimbrius
GTACAACATAGAGTATTCTATTCGGAACAGCACTCATTTCTGAAAGTCTGCGCACTCAGTGAGTGCGGATAGTGTACAACGTGAAAGTATACTCATGGAAGTATGGATATTGGAACACAGCCCATCTGTATAGAGGGAGTGGCTGAGAGCAATGACGTTGACGTTGACGTATATTGATTATATATTTTATAATATTATTGTATAATATATATATATATTAACGTGAGTCAATTGAGCGATTCCAGACCCTCTGTATAAATGAAATTAAATACGATGGTCTGGTTGGACCAGGCTAGGAACCCTGAGCAAGCCAGCGAGAAAGAGTACGCGTGATATCACACAATGCATACATGATATCCCACAATGCATACATGACATCACACAATGCATACATGATATCACACAATGCTCCGTGACCCATTTTGAAAGAAACACAAATTAGAGGTGACAGAATGCCAAGTACCGTTTCACAGCAACCACACTATTGTTATTATGATACATATATATATATATGTGTGTGTGTGTGCGCATGTGTGTGTGTCTTGAACGAATGTGTGTGTCCTGACTGACTGGCAGTCAATCAGCCAGTCAGTCAGTCAGTAAGGCCTTGGATGGCTTCATCTCTCCTCTATTCCTCCCAGCAGACCTGTGGCAGAGATCTCACAACAGACGCCACCTCCTCATTCTGGCGTGATCATTCTGACACACTGAACACGGTGAGTCTCCTATCACCAGGAAAATAGTGCCACCTTTATATTGTTATGCTTGGTCGGTCATCTTGATACCATTCATAGATTCCTTCTCTAGAGTGTACCGTGAAACTGTTATTATTTCTCAGGGCGGCTGAGGATTAGCGCAGTGAAACAGACCCCTTATGAGTCCCTGAATGGAGCCTGGATGAAGCTCACACTGCTGAGCCTCCAGCACATTTGACCACTTTGGCTTGGGAGGGATTAGCTCTGTGAAAGCTCTTGCTTTAAGTCTGCCCAACAATAAGCATGCACGTCAAGAGGGGGACATTGGTGTGGTTGTAACAATGCTGTTTGAATGAACCTTCCAGCTCAATGAGGGAATGAAAGCATACAGAGTCATGGAGATGGATACTGCTGTGTTACATTTGACTTAGCAAACTACCTACTTTATGATGTATTATCCGTACTTATGTAACACCGTAATACATGTAGAAACGTTTCTGTTTCTGAGAATTAAACGTTTAGGCTTCGGAAAACTGCCAAAACCTGGACATGACTGATAAACTGGGGACTAAATGCAGAAATCAAGTGTCCTATATGTTGGCTCATGATGACCTGTGCCTGTTGCTTTATCCTTACCCTTCATAGCCTTACCGAACATGTAGCCTAATCATTTGATCAAAGTGGACCCCATTCAGAACCCATTCAGCACCAGCACTGTATTCAGGAGAGGAAGCAGCTATTTATTTTAGGCGGATTTACCAGGCCTCACATGTCCATAACAACTATACACATGTCCATAACAACGACTATAACAAGCCAACCACAAACTATTGAACCAAAATTGAGACTTAAAAAGAGCCGCCATCAGTAGGCTATCAGTGTCTCAGCATTCCACTAGCTGAGCCTGCATTAAGCTGGACCGGAATTTCGACGTTGCTCATTGCATTGGTGGAGTCGATTTTTCTTGAAAAATACAACATAATTCCATCATTGTGCGGACATATGAGTAGCCATGTTGCTTATGGGACACTGGAAGTGTGACTCCAATCAGAGAGGTCGGGGTGGGGGGCATTCAGCATTAGCTGCTTGTTGTAATATGACTTTTTTGTACTTCAATTACTTTTATGTCCTCTCCCTTTAACCAGGGAACAATCAACACCCCCAGCGGAGAGCGAGAAGTAACATTCTAATCTAATAATATCCCCAAACAGTGATTATAAAAATGTTTCTCTTCCAACAATCTTATTGTACACTAGTGGGATCACAATAGAGGTAAATGGCACACACACACACACACACACACACACACACACACACACACACACACACACACACTATGTCCTGTGCACAGAGATGAGCTGGGCCGCACCTTCTCTGTGAAACTGAAGCTGCTTTGGGGTCCCTGTGAAGGGCTGGCTCTCATTGTCTCCACTCTCTCTCTCCCGGTGTCTCTCGCCCAGAGCGCTGGGCGTCAGGATATTAACATACAATGCTGGGGCCTCCATTGTTTTATGTGATCTTTGTTCCGGACGGCAGGTATTTATAATCACGCAGGCTTGTGGAGATGAAAGATCTGGTGCATGGAGCTCTCCCAGCGTCGGCCCTTCATGCTCAGTGTGTCCTGGTGTTGTGGTTTTTTGTCCGCGTGACTTTTGGAATTAACTTTGCTGCCGCGTGAGAGTCAAGGACAGGTTGCTGTATTCTTAGTATTTTTTGTGGAGACAGTTGGTAGTTCCTTTGCTGCTGAATTACCTTAGTACCAGGTATGTGCTATTATAATTTTTCCCTTTGGTCTGGACAGCTTGAGGGATACTTTATTCATCCCCAAGGAAATTTCAATCTTAAAATATGACAAAGAGGTTGATGCTTTCCGATTTGAAATCTTTTCTCAATTTATCCAAAACATGTATGCCCTATTTGATTTCAATGTTTTATATAGATATGTTTCTAATCATTTATAATTTGTAGACATACAATTCCCTAACCACAGAAATGGATCCATGCTAAAACGCCTTTTTACTGATTGTTATGAAAAATCTATAATGTAATCTTCTGCCATTTCAAGTCTAAATGTTTTATGTTTTTCTTATTGCATATGTGTGGTCTTGAATATGATCTTGAATATGATGAAACTGCCAAAAATACTAAGGAGTACTAAGAAAACCTGTCCGTGCCAGACAACATGGGCAGCAAATCGTTGTTTTACATTTGGGAAATATCTGGCTATTCTATGCTTCAAGAAACTACTGCCTCAAGTATTGTCTGAGCAAAGTTTGAGTAGCGACGATCTTTCAGCTGTTTCTCAGCCTGGGGAGGAGAGGGGGGGCAGGGACAAAAGACAACATTATTCCCCGGCGGATGTGAGCTACATCCCACCATGAATAGAGTATTGAACAACATCACATTGGGGACTAGATTATTTTTCATCTTGCACAACCAGACCATTTGTCCGCAGTTTGGAGTGGTTTGTAAGCACAAGGTACACAGGAGACAGCCACGGTTCTGCTGCTCTGTGCAGGTGTTTAAATCCCCAATCTCCACACGGACACAATCACTTTCATAATGGGGCCTGCAGCCCCCTGGCCCCCCCGGCCCCCCAGAGCCAGAGCCAGAGCCTGTCACACGGCACTGGAGGCGCCTTCCACAGTTTGCATGTTGTACTGTTTGTTGGCGGTTTGGGGCCGGTGTTCCCATGAGCCTCCAGTGCTTCTCAGAGGCGCAGTGACACACTGCGCTGAGCGGCTGTGCTGGGTGAGCTGACCCGAGGGCAGGAGGCTCTGGTCCCCAGACCCGCAGAGCAGACCCCCTCTCAGCCATGTCAACACACGCTAAGCGCCGCGCAGGCTGCTAGTGAAAGATGGCAGGAAGCAGCTTCCCGGCCCGACGGGGCGGACCGCCTGAGCAGAAATGTCTTTTTGTGTCCCCAGGGCCCGGAATGCCCACTATCTCTGAGGGCCAATATCAGGTTCTCCCCTCATCAGCCTCTCACACACATTCCAGGGTGGGTCAGTGGGGGCTGTGTGGGCAGAAGAGACCGAGACAAACCTCCTAAAGTCTCCTCAAGGTGATCACATGGCTGGGACACACAGACCGCCCTGTGGCCCTCCGCTCAGCGCTATCGCTTAGCGGCTAACACCTGAAGGAGATGCTTTGAGAGTGCTAGAGGAAACCCCCGGTTCTGCAGAACCAAGGGCCCGCTGTATGAAACACATCCAGAACCAAGGGCCCGCTGTATGAATCACTTCCAGGGACGGGGGTCCGCTGTATGAAACACATCCAGGGCCTCTCAAAGTCACCTCTGGGCTGGCCATCCTAGACAGACATGCTGAAAGCATGACACGCCGCGCCTCTCCTAGTGACTGGGGCCAGCAGCCCACAGGGGGCCCGGCCGCCATTTTGTGTCAGCATGTCCTGCTCTAAAAAGATGATTAACTTAATGAAAAAAATATATAATTAAAAAGAGGAGTACTGACAACTTCAGGTTCTGTTGAATCCTTCTGTGAAGAGGTCCTCACACCTCGCTCCTCTCCACCCCCAGCCCATCACAACCACTTCCTCCTCCATCTCACCAAACCTCTGAAGCCCTTCAAGAGCCACCAGGGCTCACCAGCCGTAACAAATCCACTCCCTATTAGAGCGGGCTCAACCCTGTTTGAGGTTTTCCAGCGATGGAACCTTCAGTAGGACCATGCTGGGGAAGAGCAGCTTTGGAATATATATTTTACAACACTGTCGTATATTTTACAACAACTCGTAAGTAAGACTGACAATGCTCCCCGTCCACTTCGATGCTAGCCATGAGCATTTGTTTTCAACGAAGACTGATCGGCTGATCCATGATGAATACAACAATCCCCTCGCTACTTGCTGTTTATAGCTAGCCGACTCAATGTTTAGGGGTGTGTACTGCCCTAATGCCGTAAAGCAGTAGCGGTTTCATCGCGGACCGGAGAAGCAAACCTACATTTTCCCTATTTCCGCCCAGAAGCGATAGGGGGAGTCGAAACAGCCACCAACGACTCTTAACCTTTGAAATTAAAGTAAATTAAGCTCAAAAAGTTGCATAGTTCCTCTTGAAATGGATTGTATTTATAGAGCGCTTTTCTACAACGACGTTGTACTCAAAGCACTTTACAATGAATACCTCACATTCACCCATTCATTCACACATTCACGCACCGACAGACAGCAGGCCAAACCGTGCAAGGCGACAACCAGCATGTGGGGAACAGGTAGGGGTTTTGTTCAGGGACACCTCAACACTCAGCTAGGAGGAGCCGGGGATTCGAACTGGCAAACTTCCGGTTACTGAACAAGCCGCTCTACCCCCTGAGCTTCTGCTGGGCCGATGAAGATCCAACTGTTGATGGAGAGAAGGAGCGATAGCTAGAAAGTTAAGGAAGTCAGACGGACAGAGAGCGAGACAGACGGTGTAGGAGACGATGGCGTTGTAACCCAGTGCGTGCGTGTCCAGACGGCCATGAGGGGGCGAAGTGAGGCGGACTGGAGGCGGAGGTGTTGGAGGCCAGCGCTGTGGCTGCTGACGTGGCTGGCGCTGTCCCTGCTGCTGGTGTCCATGAGCGTGGTACTGCGCGCCGGTGAGTGACCTTCGGCGCCCGGCGGACCCGTTTGGGCCTTTCATGACTTCACACACGCTATGGGGAGAGGGGAAACAAGCAGAAACACTGGAGTTAAGTTCTGCTTCATTTGAGAGATTCTGTGTTCGCTAAGCACATGAGTCACAATGAATACTAGAATGAATAACAGAATAATCCCACTGGGGTCTGAGTGCACTCCACTCTTCGCTTCATGTTGCTTTCAACCAATCCTGTTGATGGAGGCAGGGATTGCACTGCATGAAAAGATAAGATATGATAAGATACAATAAGATAAGATACAACTTTATTCATCCCCTGTAGGAGAAATTTGGTTGTTACAGAAGTCCAGCAGAATTGGAAAAAAACAAGATGAATACAAGTATTAATGAAAAACAAAATAGACGCTAAAACTACAAAATAAATGCTAAACTAAATGCTACACTAAAAGCTAAATGCTAAAGTCGACAGACAGAACAAACAACAACAGGGCAGACAAAACAGACGCTATAAACACTGTACAATATATACTATCAATTTAAATATAACTTATAAAGTAACTTAACTAAAGTGTGTGATTGGCACACACAAGTTTGACCAGATCTAGAAAACCTTTGCACGATGGGAGGACAAGCTAAATGAGTTGAGGGGTTATTCATTCAATCAGGACACATACAATATAATAAAGTAAACCCTTATTTTGTAGACCAGATGGGTGATGGTGTCAGTCCTCACAGAGCTCGGGGCCCTGCGGCCCCCAGTGGACCCCAAGAAGGTGGCCCTGTGCTCTGCTATAGTGGTTCTGGTCTGGCTGAACAGGGTGGATTTCAGTAGCGTTAACGTTATGGCTAAGCCGGCCGTATGCGGTTTAATACAACATGTTTACTGGGACTGCTCATCATTTCTCGACGATCCTTATATGTCTCTACTCATATTTTGAACATTTGCAGGACAAGTTAAAGTAAGCAGACGAGAAGTATCCAGTAAGTATAATTCAAGTTATGTAATGTATCTATCTCTTATTTGAAATGTTTTTTTTTTCCAACTGGTGTTTTTCACTTATATAGCGCTTTAGTCTTTCTCTGCACTATTATGAACCACAAAAGACTCAACGCACATTTCAGTTTTGTACATTATACATTTGGTTTCATTACCGTCAGGGGCATGGTGGAGGCCTGTGAATTGACCGAGATTGTGCGTGTGCTGTTCAAAAGTCTGCAGCTTGTATTAGGCCTGCAGTAGGCCTGTGTTAGGCCTGCAGTAAGCCTGCAGTAACTTGCGTTAGGCCTGAGGAAGGCCTGCGTTAGGCCTGTTTTGGGCCTGCATTAGGCCTGCGTTAGGTCCGCAGTAGGCCTCCAGTAGGCCTGCGTTAGGCCTGCAGTAAGCCTGCATTAGGCCTGCGTTAGGCATGCAGTAAGCCTACGTTAGGCCTGCAGTAGGCCTGCAGTAAGCCTGCAGTAGGCCTGGATAGCTAACCTCATGAGCCACATGCAGGACATGTGCTGCACATTGTATTGAACCAGTCAGAAGTGTCCTAACACCTCCCTGAAACAACACCTCTCAGTATTCAGTATTTCAGTGGAAGCAATTCATAGGCTTAAGACATTTGACAAATGAAAACAAAGTCAACATTGACATTGGATATCGAATATGCATTACACATTCACAGCTTATTATATCCATGGATGCTTTAAGGATCTATTTCCCCAAACCATTTCATCTTGTAAACAGCAGTTGTTTGTATATTGTGGGGTTGTTGTAGCCTGGCTAACACCAGACTAAATCACACTCCTGATCGTCCAGAGCCGTTTATTGGGCGCTATGAATTTCTATCATAAGCGTCTGTTCGTAGCTCTTAGCCAATCGAATGAAGGAGAATGAATCAAATGAAGGAGTGCAAAGCCAAACGTTGTTCTTCTTTTAAAATACACTTTTGTTCTAAACTATCTAGAACACTGTCCACAGCTAGATCGAAAGAGAGCTTCGCTTCTGCTGCAGCCATGTTGGATCCGTACGAACGAACTACAAGCTTCTGTCTGTCGAATAGTACGCGTCATCGTCTTTCCGTCCCTCTTCGTTCTGTGATTGGATATCAAAGAATCGCAAATTCTTGCGAAAGCAACCGGGCAGTTCGAAATTTTTGAGCGCGCAAGGCAGCATGGGTATACCCAGGCTAGGGCATATTAAACAGAACCCATTTTCTACTGTGTCTGGATCCCATGTGGGCTAAAGGGTTCCTGTTCAGCTCCAGGCCGGGTTCTAGAGTTACAGGGACATAGATATAGTAGATATAGAGTACAGAAACTATGGATGGCCAAGAACCGCCTGTCAACAAATCATTTTGACACAAGTATCTCTCTCTCTCTCTCTCTCTCTCTCTCTCTCTCTCTCTCTTCTATAGAGCCTTCAGCTAATCACACGCAGGCGCCTGTGAACACCCGGTACCAAGGTGGGCCCCCCCGGTCATCGCACCATACACTGCCAACTAGTACTACTAACCAGAACCCAGTAAACCCAGACAGCTCCACCCTGCTCCACCCTGTCAGCCTCCATCAGGTCCGCTGGGTCACGTGGCTTTTGCCTTGCCCCATTTAAAAAGGCATTACTTCCATGATGCCTCCTCTTACCGCTTGGTTACCATGGTCACTGTGTTCTCTGGGGCCAAGCCATTTATGGAATGCTCTCCTGTTCTTCTTCTTCTGTGCCTTTGCTCACTCACATCATACCCACACCTGGAGGCCACGTTTCCTCCGCTAGGTTGTGATTAGGGGTTAAGTTTTGCTTCTACTTCTCCGTAAAGTGCTGTACGCGGACATGGAGAGCCCTCTCCATAGTACAGAGACCCTCTCAGAGACCCTCTCCGTATTCTCCGGGCCCATCCCGTATTTGTTAACTGTCCGTCACTCCGTCGAGGGAAAACGGAGACAGTAAAGGCTGTGATTGGTCCTCTTAAACGTCATTTCTGGAATGACTTTTCCGGTTTGACTACTACTGGCAAATTGCACTAATTTGTAAATAGTTTGTTATTTACATTTAAAGCATTTAATTTTGAATGATAATTTTGTTATCCTTTATAATTATAATCTGCTGTATGGATGCATTAAGCCACTGTGAACGTCAACATGTTTACTTTTCCTGTTTACTTTGCCGATGGAGAACTGCGAAGGCTGGAGGGGTCTCCGTGGTAACGGACACGGATTACGTATTACGGAAACGGAGAAGTATATCCCGGCCTTTAGGGTTAGGGTTAGGGTTAACCCTCCACCCCCACCCCCCCGCAGTGCGCCTGGTGAACGGCCTGGGCCGCTGTGACGGCCGCGTGGAGGTGCGCCACAATGGCTCCTGGGGGACGGTGTGCGATGACGATTGGGACATGGTGGACGCCAACGTGGTATGCCGCCAGCTGGACTGCGGGCTGGCCATGGCAGTGGGGACCAGCTCCCAGTTCGGCCAGGGCTCCGGCGCCGTGCTGCTGGACAATGTGGACTGTAAGGGCGGCGAGATGGACATCAGCCAGTGCGGGAGTCTGGGCTGGGGCGTGCACAACTGCTACCACTACGAGGATGTGGCTGTCATCTGCAGAGGTCAGAGGTCGCCGTGGGGTCCAGTATGGGGGTCTTACTTTACCCCCCCCCCCCACACACACACACCCCATACCTCCCACCCCAGGTATTAAGAAGCATGTTCCCTTTAAATGTGTTCCGCTAGGCAACCATGTGATTGACAGCATCGGGCCGGTGGAGTCCACCATGACATCCCCTGGAGGTTCTGAGTTACGTAAGTGTTGCCTTTCTTCATCTCCATGACGACCATGGTGTTCATGGCACTACTCTGCGGTACATCTCAAACCAGGTAATGCTCTCTGAGAGGGTTAGGTTAGGTATACAGACATATTTTATGATTTATTAAACTCAATATTGAATTTGCAATAAGGATCTGATGTGGTACACATTTACCATAAACAACCAATCTAAATCAAATAACCTGATTCAACGGAACCGGCTAACAGGTTATCTTTAAAAGGTTACCTGTCAGAGGTTACCTGTTACCTCTTACAGGTTACCTCTAACAGGTAACCTTTTAGAGGTAACCTGTTAAAGGTAACGTCTAACAGGTTAGCGCTGAGCATCACGTCTGCATCACGATGAAGGAAATCCAAACATCAGACTCTGAAACCCCCTCTTCCTTCCTGGACCCGGTCTGAGAGCTCAGGGTAGTCCAGACTCCTAGACCTGGTCTGAGACCTCAGGGTAGTCCAGACTCCTGGACCCGTTCTGAGAGCTCCAGGTAGTCCAGACTCCTGGACTCGGTTTCAGAGCTCCGGGTAGTCCAGACCGTCCTGTACTAGGAAACACCTGAAGTGCGTCCTTACATCCGAGACCCCTTTGTTCCCGGCTCAGGTCAGTCTTTGTGAGGCGGGTCCCAGGAGGTCCGCCTGCTCTCTGTCCCCCGCGGTCACCTGACACCCGCTGACACCTGGTTGTTTTAAGTTGGAAAGGTGACGGCGTGTCCCGGTTCTCCAGAGACCGTGTTCTCACCACCTGGCCTCTTTGGAAATGGACACATGAGAAGACTCTATTGTAGGCCGGGGGACTTGTTTTCTTCCTTCATGGGACCTTTCTTAGGAGACAGGAATTTGACAACATCTGCAACACTAACCTGTCCCTTTCTCCCCCCTGCGACGCTGTGGGGAGGGGGCACCTATAGAGAGAGAGGATGTTTCTGGGTTTCATGGACCACGCCCTTCTCCCTCTCTCATTCTCTCTCTCTCTCTCTCTCTCTCTCAAGCCATGCGTGTGTGAAGAACACACATGGGTTGTTTACACAACAACACACCCCACATGTGTGTACCATATTCCACATGCTCTGGGCTCCAAATCAATAAGCTCCTGTTGCATTTGCTCTAGCAGATGATACTGTCCAGACATTATTATCCATAGCCTCATCTCTCACATAAGGGACATTAGGATTCATAATGGACATTAAGACTCATAAGGGACATGAGGATTCATAAGGAACATTAGGATTC
>JAOPJJ010000127.1:13382239-13393738 GCA_027122795.1 Enchelyopus cimbrius
TGAAATGTGCGCACCTCCACGCAAGCTCTGCGCATGCGTACGCAAGTGTTTGAGGAAAAGGGGAATTAGCGACACAGACGGTGGTGAACTGAAGTCAGACTGAAGACATGTAGAGAGAGAAGAACGATTGTTTTATCATCGCCTTCATGAGTTTAATTTCAACCCGTATCATGCGTTAAATCTCTGTAATCAGAATGATTTAAGTCAACTGCGTTATTTCTGTAGGCTATTGGACTCCGTTATTAGTCCAACATCTCCTTAGAATCGAAATGAACATTAAAAATCAAAATGCTCTGTCTTGTACGAAACGATGGCAGAAGGATTGAGAAAAGCAAAAACAAGAAATGTCACGGAGGTTGAAGTCACTGTGGGTGCGGTGGAGGACCGGTCACGTGACTGCGATAACTAACACGAAAAGCAGAGCGAGCGGTAACGTGTTGCTGCAGCCGCGAACCGTCAGCGGCCCGGAGCATAGGGCCAGAATACAACAGAAAATAAGTGGTCCGACATTAAAGTACAGATTTTTTCTCCTGAGCGAAGAATCACTTATCTGTATTTACATAGGACGGGCGAGCTCTACGGAGGCTTCCATGGCCTTCCGGTCTATAAAAAACGATGAACTGCCGAGAGGGCCAAAAAGCACTACGTGGTAGCTAATGCTAAATGCGTTTTCACTCAGAGCCAGTGTGACTCTGGAACAGAGAGGAGCTTAGCGAGACGCGTTTGTCACTTCCCTGGCAAATTTCAAAACCTGCACTGCACTTTTGTTCATAATGCAAGATCTTACTTATGCCACGCCTCAGGAGAAGGAATCGAAACAAAACTTGACGAAGTGCTGTTTGAAGAAATGATGTCATAGCTTCTTTAATCTCGACGCATACCGCTTGCCGTAGTTCCAAGTTGCAACGCACATTTGCGCTAGAGAGCATATTCGTTTAAATGCAAAATACAATGTAACCACTAGATGGGAGAAAAAATAACACAATGTCCCTTTAAGGAGCACCTGTGCAAAGAGCGCGCTACGACTGCTCATCGGGAACACATTCCTTATTAAGTCCAATGTGTATTGGCTTTGATAACGTAAATTAATTGTATGCCTTTGATTAATTTCTCACCTCCTCAATTAGATAACTACGGATTATCTTGGAATGTGATGTCAAGAGCAGCAACCGTTTCCGTAGTGTAGTGGTTATCACGTTCGCCTCACACGCGAAAGGTCCCCGGTTCGAAACCGGGCGGAAACATCTTTTGAAACTACGATCCTAATTTAGAACGCAGTTCATTCAACTCAGTGTATATCATTTTTGATAATGATTTAAATGTAATAATTTATATATAATGATACGTATGATAAGAATTTGTAACGGTTTGTGCATTTCAGCGTGTGTATCAGTGCGTGACCTGCCTGTTTATGTGTATAGGGGCGTGCGCGCATAAGTGCGTTCGGGTGCATGTAGACGTGTGTGCACACACACGTGTGCACACACCCTAACCCTAACCCGCACCTAACCCATATCTGAACTTTTGTCATGAAGATAAGGATAACATGTCAATATATATCCTTCTATCGTCGGAAGTCCAAAGACCACCGCACCGTTTCTCTCTATGCATTTATTGTACGCGAACACACGCACGTCCACGCGCACATGAACATGCGCGGGCCGGACGGCAGTACATAACGTAGTGCAGCGTAGTTCTTGGCTCATTTAACAGGCGTTTTGCCAGTGCCGACCCGGAAACACCATATTTGGGCAACAGAGTGGCTTGCGGAAGCAGGATGTCCGTGCATGGGCAGCCGGGGCGTTGACTTGTTGGACCGGGAAAGTCAGTGACGATTTTATTGGCTCGTTCAATCCAACCGTTTCCCTCCCCGTTAGTGGCCTGTCTTTACCTGCCTGCTGCTTGATGCGCGCTCACATTCAATGGTTTGACATTATCTTGGATTTTATACTGTTTTCTGTGTTAGGCATAATTGGTCCTTCACTATGCAAATAACACAGTATGCATAGCTCTTGCATATTATTATATCCCATGCCTGTAGAAGGACAAGATATTTAGATAAATGCAGTTCGTTACTGGCTTATATATAGAAATAGAAATTGTATACATTGAAAAAAGTTATTTTTACCTTTCAGGTACAGAAGAGATCGGGCCCCTTTTCATTCTCAAAATATGATGTGTTGATTATAGCCTAAGGTTATTGTATTCAATAATAACATTAAACCATATTTTTTTGTAAAGTTGCTAAATTGGGCTTGCATACAGAGAACAACCAAAACCGAAAGTGTACACGATTTGTTTATTTCACCGTCATAACCCTATTTAATAAGGCATAGAACATGTAGTGTTTCTTTAGCTGAAATGTGCTTTCAAAGAGCCACACATAAGGAATAAGGCACCTTAAGGCAGAATGCAGTCAATTCAAATATGAACAAACATTACTGCTTCATCATTGTCATGCCTACACAGTAGGCAACCACACAACATTCCAACTACTATTACAGAAGAAGACTACAAGTAGACCATATTTACATGTACAATAAAATATACAATCCGATTTTTGTTCCAGACATACAATCTTGTGCATGTTCTCAATGCAAAGCATCATCAAGCAGTATTGCTAAGGCACAAAACATGGAAAACAGAAGTTGATCAAGGTCCCATTTGGCATCGTAACTATAGTAACTGTGACACCCCTCTTGGTGATAGCGGCTGGTATTTGGAGAGAATAAAAAAGTCAAATACTATCAAAGTGTCTCCGGTACCCCGTCAGGGGGGGGGGGGTCCGGAGGGCTACGGGCGGTGATGGCGGCCCTCCATCTCCCGCCCTCAGCAGACGTCAGAGCCCTGCGGCGAGCAGAGGCTCAGCGCAGGGGGGGAGCGGGCGAGGAGCCGGGGGGACGGGCAGCAGGAGGAGGAGGCCAGGCAGGAGCCGGACCCCGGTCCGAACACGGAGCCTACAGAGGAGGGAGGGTAGAGCAGGGCCACGGGGGAGGAGGAGGAGCAACAGGAGGAGGAGGAGGAGGAGAGAGAGGGACTGGGCGGGGAGGAGGCGCAGGGCTCCATGCAGGGCAGCAGCGGCGGTGGGGGGGAGGAGGAGGCGCCGCAGCCCGGGCGCTCGGTCCGGCGGTCCCGCTGCCTGAGGTGGATTTTGCCGTGGCGCTTGCACTCGTCGCTGCGGGCGAACTTGCGTCCGCAGTGGGCGCAGGCGAAGGGCTTCTCGCCGGTGTGCGTGCGGATGTGAGTGGTCAGGTGGTCGCTGCGGCTGAAGCTGCGCATGCAGATGCGGCACTGGAAGGGCTTCTGGCCCGTGTGCACGCGCACGTGCCGCGTCAGCTCGTCCGAGCGCGAGAAGCGGCGCTCGCAGCAGTCGGCCGGGCAGGCGTATGGCCGCTCGCTGGGGCTCTTCCTGTACTGCCGGCCGGACGAGGGCTTCCGGGCCTGGCCGGGCTTGGCCCCCCGGACCGGGCCGGCGGCGGCAGGGCTCTGACCCGGCGGGGCGTCCGGAGGCGGGGGCGGGGCCTGGCCGCTGGAGAAGGCCTTGATGGTAAAGAGAGGGGTGAGCGGTGGCTGGACGTAGCCGGAGAGGTTGTGGGGGACGGGCTCCTGGTCCTGGGGCATCAGGCCCTGCTGCTGGTGGGAGAGGCGGTAGTCTGGGATCATCTGCATCATGGAGGCGGGCGGCGGTGGCGGCGGCCTGGAGGCAGGGCTGGGGCTCGGGTAGGAAAGGGGGACGCACAGGGATTGGACCGAGGGGTGAGAAAATGTCTGCATGTCCATGGAGGGAAATACCATGCTGGGGTTGGCGCCGGCGGGCTCCGGGTGCAGCCTGTGGCGCGAGGAGGAAGACGCTGATGATGAAGAGGAGGACAGCTCGCAGGCACCAGGGTTGGGGGGATTGGCCAGGTTCACCAGCCCGGTGACCAGGCTGAGGAGGGACTCGGACCAGCTGTTGGGGCCGCTGTGGGCGGTGCTGACGGCGGCGCTGGCGGTGGCGGTGGAGCTGGGGGCCGGGGGGGGCTCCAGGGTGAAGCGGCCGCTGTAGGCCAGCGGTGGGACGCGGGATGGGAATGAGGGGAGACCCAGAAGCTCGGAAATGATCTTGGATTCTTCGCAGCAGGCCGACAGCTCGAAGAGGCCGTCTGAACGAAACGGAGAGGGCAAAGAGACAGTAAAGTGGTTGTTGTGGGGACTTTTTGTGATTCATATTTCATAAACGTGACCTATCCATCAACTCATGCATCTCAA
Source organism: Enchelyopus cimbrius (assembly GCA_027122795.1). Classification (NCBI taxonomy): domain Eukaryota; kingdom Metazoa; phylum Chordata; class Actinopteri; order Gadiformes; family Gaidropsaridae; genus Enchelyopus; species Enchelyopus cimbrius. The sequence goes on from JAOPJJ010000127.1 coordinate 13,386,488, forward strand.
CTTTTTTGTATGATGCAGAAAAAATTACGTTCAAACTTTTCATTCCGGAAAGCAGTCAATGATATAGCCTACTATAATAAAAATGTGTGGTTTGGAATCTGAGATTTGAAATATGTTCAAAGCAATTCAAAGTAAATATTTGTATTCAAACAACAGATGAGCTTGTCGTTGGGGTTGCATTGTAATAAACAGGACAGAAGCTTACCTCCGGTCCAGCGGTCCCCTTCCCCGCTCTCCGCGGTCACGAAGCCCGGTCCGTCCGTGGAGGCGGACAGGAAGGGGGTCCCCGCTGCCGCGCTCTGCAGCAGCAGGTGGAGCTCCTCCAGCTTCTGGAAGCTGTCCAGCGGCGAGGGCGGGGGAGCGAAGCCCCCGAGAGGGTCGGAGATTTGCAAACTGGAAAGGAACCGTTCCGTCTTGACCGCAGCCATGTCACAGCGGTCCCGGGACGCGGTGCTCACAGGGTGGAGCCCTTCGGCTGGAGTCCGGCGGGGTTGTGGTTGGTGGTGCGCGGATGAAGCCAATGCTGAACGTTGTCCAGATTAATTCCCCACCTCCACCTGACTTCAATAGAAGGAAAGGTGTCGCCTCGAACACCGACAGGTTACGTGAAGTGATTGACACAATGCGTGAATGGATGTTGTTTTCCAATAAGACTTCAGATTCAGCGCGAAGCTTGAGTGTTTCGGTGAACTGTTAGTGCGCTTGAACTTGGGATCTCTGGTCCGCTCAGAGGCTCCCGCTCTTTATAAAGCCTCTGGTCGTGACGCGTGTTTCCGAATATGCATGGAGGAAGCCCATATTTGGACATCATCCTCGCCGATGAAGATACGGATAGGAGTTGCACTTTATAATCATGCTTTACTATTGTTGGTTGTTTCTCGACAACTCAACCCAACAAAAAACCCAGTGCACCAGCCAGGCTGTAAGTAACATGACATTTATGCGTAGTGATAGTTTAGCGCGCCGCCATTGCCGGAAACGACAGCTACGAAATAACAGCAGCTCTCAATAAGGAGCGCTTCCGGTCTACTTCCATGTCCATATTTGGTGTTTCCGCGCAGACTGCTGATCTGGGCGAGCCCACCGGCGGCCAGCAGCGGGGATGGATATAAGAGACGGCAGGATATTATTCACAAACTGAAATCTACGTTTATATTTAATGCACGTTCAGAAAATAGCACTCATTTCAGCGTGTAGTTCTGAGTCTTTTAAAATAAAAACCAAATACGTTGGATTAGATTTAATTGAATAGATTGGAAAATGTACATATTTACCAAAGAGTAGGCCTAAATAAATGATCATCAATCAAAACAACAGTAATATGTGGAAAAAAGACCTTTCTGGTGGTCGCATTTGTCACACAACACAGAAATCCTCGCATCGGACGCCAAAGTGTTCAATGGTAAAGTTTACTCGTGTCTACAAACCAGTACATAAAGAGCTACACATAATACCAGTATAAGTGTCGTTAAGGGTTAGGGTTACACACACACACACACACACACACACACACACACACACACACACACACACACACACACACACACACACACACACCCCGGGGTTCCTCGGTCTCGCGCTCACCCCGCCGTACAGGCCAAGCAGCATACCTGCTGCGGTCTGTCCCGCCTTCATGTGCTCTGCTGCCCCGTCCGGCACCGCCCCGTACGTCACATCCGCCTATCAGAGGACCCCTGTCTGGGTGCTGGTCGGGTCTTCAGCCCGTTCCTGAACCCAACTCCTGCTCGCTCGGTGTTCTAGCAGATCGTATCCGACACCGACACTTGAGCTCTCCCGTTTGAACTGCATGGTGTGCATTCGTTTTCGTTGTTCACTTATAAGCCTGGATGTTAAATGTGTGCGTGTGCGTGTGTGTGTGTGTGTGTGTGTGTGTGTGTGTGCGTGCGTGCGTGTGTGTGTTCTCTCCTTGCCATCCTGCTGGTCACGCCATGGTATGAGCAGAGCTCCCTGGTCGTGGCAGGATGCCCTGCGGCCACATACCAGCAGAGGGCGTAGTAGGACACGGCCCCCTCCAGCTTAAGGAAATCAGACGGTGGCAAACAGCAGTCTTTGTACCAGAAGAGGCATCTTGTCGCATGCTAGTGAATTAACATGTGGTTGATGTTATCATTGTGGTATCTCCTGTTTTCTTGTCATTCCAAAGGTGGGGTCAAGCACACCTTCGTCTGGTCACTTATAGCATATCAGAATATTCTATTACTGTTAAGCAAACTATGGATAATGAAACACGCCAAGCCATAGCTACACGTATCACAAGCACGTGTGCAAATCCGTGATATTCCGTGAGGTGTGATTAATAAGGGTGAGGCTATTTGTACCCTGGTTTATTTGTCACATATAAGTGCACAAGTGCAAAGAGCAGTGAAATGGGGGGTTGTGACGACTGGTTCAACACGCTCTCACATGCTTTAGCTAAAGATGTAACGACTGACATTTGTATATATATTACTTTTTGGGGGTTACAAGTATTAATCTCCTCTATGTGTTGTTAATAAGAACGTGAAAAGCATGAATTGAGACTTGGTGAAAATCGAGGAATGCTTTTGATTTATTGAGCTACATCCCTTTGTCGTGCAAGTGAAGAGAAAGATGGGTGGGCGCACTTTAGAATAAGGAATGGCTATCAATGATTAATAAATGATAATTAATCATGGATCCATTAGTAATTAATCATGAATTCATATTTGATTATATGACCTACATTGTAGTCATTATATAAATCATTAATATATGATTAATTAAAAATGATTTATTCTAATGTACTAATAATGTATTATTAATTTATTAGGCATTCAGATATTCCTTATTATAAAGTATTACCAATGGTGTTAATATCCCTCTTTTTGTAAACTGTTCTCAAATAGAGGGAGAAATCATCAGATGATAAGCGTTGACATTGCTGGTATGCCTTTCTCTCAATGATCAACACATGTAAACATACTGTCTGTGATTTAACAAAGGAAAGTGCATTCAATGAAGCTGTATAATAAATAACAAGTACCCAGTTTTCTTCCCTTTTCATTGTAAAATAATTTCCAATAATCTTTATTATACACAAACTTCTGAAATTGCCTCCATTTTTTTAACACATACAATAAAAAACATTTTCTAAAAGACAGAGATGACCTGCCTACAGTCTCTCAGCTAACATCTTTACACATCTTTTTCATTTATTTTTTTCATCATTTTGTTAAATGATTATGGTTGCTGCAGCAGAATAATATTATATTACAGTGCACCTTCCGAATACAGTGGCCTCTTCCATTTGAAGTTCTTGATAACTCGAAACACAGTGCATCCAATGCCTACATCAACACATCTCCCATCCGAGTCAGTGATGAACAAACTTATTTATAAAAAGCAACTACAGAGAATGAACACATTTCCATCGCTGTCCATCCTCCTGTTTTGCTCAATTTGAGGAAAGGATAACTTGTAAGGCATATGCTGACTGCTATACTTCCATGAGTAGACTGAGATGATACCAGTGAGGAGGAGAATGGGATGAGAGGAGAACGCTGTGGGGGGAACATACCACCGCATGTTTCCATCATGTTGCCCAGTAAACCAGAAAAACACCATTTTGTTTTGTCCTTATATTGTTATTGAAAATTGGGTGATGTTTTTTTGTATTTTCATCCATATCTTTTGAAAACGTAATAGGCAGTAGACCAGAAAAGCAATCTTTCTTAATTGTTCTTGAATTTGACTTTTTGAACATGCATTTTAATAATTATCTTTGTATTGAAACAAAAGTATGCTAAGTACTGTCGAAACCCTGGGCTGGTTGAACCAACCGGCCCTCAGCCTGTGAATATAAATACAATACGGGTTGTATCTGATGACCGTAGCCTCCGTCACTTTCGTTCTGTACACAGTCTCTCCTTCCCCTGAACAGAACATGATTGTGGTGTAGACTCTGGTGTAGCACGCCGCTCAGTCTCAGATGGCGATGCACAGAACGCATGAACATGGGCGCTTTCAAACTGGAGCTCAATTGTGGCACGTCAAAAACCACGAGGGATGAGTGGGTTGCATAAAACACAACAGCTTTTTGTGTTTTTATCAGTGTTTGTGTGTGTCAGTGTGTGCGCTGAACCCTGCCTCTCCCATGGGTGCGTTGTTGCAGTGTGAATGTGTAGCTACTGCTCTGCTGTTTTATTGCCACTGGACAACGGGCCGGAGTGCTGTCAGTGATAAGGACCAGGTCTGCCCATACGCTTGGCGTTAACTAGAGAGCAGTATGCAATCCGATGTAACAACGCTGAAACAAAGCATGTGGAAGTGAACACATGAGTCCTCTTGCTGTAACTCTCCCAGAACAGACGGCGTGTACATTCTGAGCATTCCTGTATACTTTTATTTTTCTTAAGCTAAAAAATTATTTCTGCAAGTGGAGACAGAAACTGCTTTTCTATGCAAGTTTGTAAATAAATAATGTGGAAACATGTTTTCGAGCTGGCGGCTGATATCAATGAATTCTCAATTCGTAATTTCTCCTTTAAGGATGTCTTGGGTGGTGGACTCACCACAGCCAACACATGTTGATTTAGTGCAGAACAGCTCGCTCGTTATTCATTTGTGCATTTCATCATCCTGGTTAAGACATTTTCGGTAACGGGGATTTCTGTCACTATGCAAAACTTTTTTCATTGGCTGATGAACCTGCCTGTGATTCAGCCAATGAATGGCAACCCCTTTGGCTCCTTCTAGCTATGAGTTCATCTTATTTGGGGGGATCTAGTGACGCATCATTCATTTGATAGTGGCATTTTTTGTCAATTGAAAAATATGATTATTTGTAGGGTTTTGGTTATGAGTGTTCACTTGGGTTCAAACACATCATGCTAAAGCAATGACAGCGTTAGGGGAAGTCTAGAACTCATGGCTCTGCTCAGTTTGACGAGTATGACGGGCACACACACACACACACGCAAGCACACACACACAAAGTAAATGTAGCAGGCGCTTGCACCATTCAGACTTGTTCAACAGCACTGTTTGGTGGCTACTGGTAAAGGAATGTGTGCACACTCACATGGAACAACAGCGTCAGTGACTACCTGCACTCCGCGGGGCCTCGCTGTGTAGCACCAAGCCGCCACACTATCCTACGTATCGCCATGCCAACGCCTTGACCCATTCATCAGCTGGGGTCGTATTAGTGGTATGAGAGAAGTATACCATTCATTTTGTATAGAATATTATTATTATTACACCAACTGTTATGCCAACTAGTAGCTCATCATGATGCCCATCATATCCTAGGAACAGTAAAGCACATCGTATTTGATTTGATGCACTTGATTTGTTTTGTAAGGATCGTGCATGCATATGTTATGTTACATGCTTTGTAAAGAATAGTTTATCATCATAACAGACGACACGTTTTACTGAATACTGAAAAGTTGGCACACAATTTGGCCTTGATTTCTTGCTTCATCTGCAGAATTTGATGATTTCTCTTATTTCGTGTGGCGGGTTTTCATCAGGTCGGAGGCATGGCGATACTGGAGAATATGAGGGTAACACTGCAGTTTGGGGACTAGCCAGAGTGTGGCAGCATCCAAGAGTGCTGGACACCAACCGCCACCCATGTTTAAATGGAAACCTTGACACTGTGAACCCGTCTGCCAAGGAAACTGTGAGGCAATGTGTAACCAAATGCAGCGACGTTAGTATCCTCATGTGATACACGCAACGTGATTCTCAAATGTCAAGGAATTCATTTAACAGTGAACGCGTTAGCTGAGCGGTGCTGTTCACGTCTCCATGTCCAGGCTAGTATTTACCATCTATTTCACAGGCGGCTCCCAGGGGGGTGAAAACCCAGCACTGAGTTGAGCGATAGCGGTGGTGGTCGCAGTAGTGGCGGTGGCGGTAGTCAAATCATAACCGTTGTCATCAATCAGCCGCAGTTTACTCCAGCTCGTCCAATGAGAGAAGGCGTTGTTCCTGAGAGCCCTGCTGATTGGCGGTGTGTGAATCCCCAGTGGGACCGGGGGGGATTTGAGAGTGTTGTTTTTGCACGATGTGATTCACAGGGGAGGGGGGGAAGGGGGGGGGAGTAAAAATAAGAACGGAGGAGGGGAGGCGTTAACTTATAGCCAAAAAACGGACAAAGAAAAGAGGAACAGAAGAAAAAGCCTTCCAATTTACAAAGAGGCGGTCAGTTCTCCTCGATCATGTTCAGGTCCAGTTCTGTACAATCCCGCTCAAACACCGCCTGCTGCGCCGCCTCGCGCTCCCCGCTGTCCACCGCGCCCCCCTCCTCGTCCTCCTCCTCCTCCTCGTCCTCCTCCCCACACTCCTCGTCGCTCTCGCTCAGCGGGCCGATGCTGGTCCGGCCCAGGCCTTCGGCCGGGGAGCAGGAACCCCGGAAGTCCCCCATGAAGGGCTCGAGGCCCATGCAGATGTCCCCGCCGCACGCCAGCCGGCCCCCGCCGCGCTCCAGACAGTGGGGGTCGATGCTACGCGTCTGGGGCAGAGGGAGACCCCACACACACACACACACAAAGACACGCACACACACACAGAAGACCAATGGGGAACAAGTTAGTCACATCACGTTGGAAAATGCTAGTCTCACAATGTTATTGAATCCAAATCACAATCCTAAATCCTTTTGGGGGTATAAGTGTACATATTATTTTAACACTACCTATTAGTATTAGAATATTACTTTTAATCCTCTGTTGTAGGGAACAAACAATGTGACATTGATGTGGAATACAATCACAGACTCTATGCTGCGTTTCCCCTATAATATATATACACTGTATACAAGTTAACGTTCAAGGCACATCTGCACAATGACCTGGTCTCAGCAGACACCTTGACTCTGTTGGTTGTTATGTAATAACATATGTAATATCTACATTTCCCCCCAAACAATCTCATCAGAAGTAACCGTTGGGGGGCGTGCCCCCGGACCCCCTAGCGTCGCTAGGTTACCAACTCTCAGCACCACTGCTACAAAACAATCTAGGGGAAACACTGCGTATACAATCACACACTCTGTGCAGTATGGCTGCGGTTGTCTAAATCACTAAGTGACTCCGTCAAGGAAATGACGGCTCCAGGCGTCCTCACCTGCGTCATCTTGGTGAAGTCCAGGACGGGCCGGGCGCAGGGCCGGTCGGGGTCGCGCCGCCGCTTGAGGCCGGGCTTGAGCAGGAGCAGGTCGCAGGGCTGGGAGTGGCAGCGGGGCAGTTGCGGCGGCAGGGCGCG
>JAOPJJ010000127.1:13396999-13409253 GCA_027122795.1 Enchelyopus cimbrius
CCCCCCCCCCGCCCCGCCCGGGGCAGCGAGGCGACAAAGAGACGGGGCAGGAGGAGGAAGGAGACGGGAGAGGAGGAGGAGGAGGAGGAGGAAGAGAAGGGGAAGGAGGGAGGGAAGAGGTGCGTCCGACTAGGAGTCGGTCCGTCTGGTCCGTCTTCAGTAGGAAGGGAGGGAATTAGAGGTTGGAGGCTCCTCCTCCTTTCCTCAGGGACGGGTAGCCCCTCCCACTATCACAAAGCCATGTTGGAGCCAGCGGTCTCCTCCCAACTCGTCTACAGCAGAAAATAAGCAGGTAAGCAATTAGTGCTGAAGACCATCATACCAGTATGGAGTCCAGCTCAGCATATTCCAGAGGCCGACTCACAGAAGGCAAAGGGCAGTGATAGGACGAGTTGGGGCCCTTTAGGACGTATTAGTAAGCAGTATTGCTTCATAATAGACTATTTCCAATACATGGAAATAGTCTGCTGTAGTTAGGTCAGACTAGACATACTGTACGTCTGTTTTTTGGTTTGGTTTCACCTGCCAGACCCAATCAGGGGGACTGTGTGAGTTTTAACCAAGCAAGGTGAGAGGCACTCAGTTAACACTTCATCAGCCTGTGGAAAACCTTCAGATACAGACAATTACATACATGAATCAGAAGTATACATATATCAGAAGTATTTAACATCAGAACAAATAATACATGTTTTTTCTTGACGCTGATTATTTCTTTGCATACAAAACACATTAGCAGCCATCTAATCTGTAAATAGTCAAATTCCCCAGTTAGCGGGACAAATAAAGAGATTTCTTTTCCATCTCTTGGTCGTCACTGGTATTGGACATCCCCCAACAACATCAAGACCAGTGGATCACTCAAACTGACTCTCTCAATCCATTTGGTTTGAACCTTGGCAGAGAAGATTCCACCAACTTTGAATGCAGAAGATGGGAACAAATTCAATTAACAATTCTTGTCTATGATATGCAAATCTAAATATACACACCCTTGAATCAGGTGACATTATACAATGTTTGCATTATGTCCAATCTCCTATTATGGCCAATGTTGTACAGGACGGAATACAGTACATCCTATATTATTGGGGTTTAAATATGTGTAGGTAAAATCACCGACCATTACAATAAATCTCAGATTGTAATGTTTCCATAGGATCCCTCAGTGACAGAGTGGACTGTGGTCCAGGGCCCTGCTCCATAAAGCGGGCACTCGGTGTCCCCAACAAGGTGCCATCGCGCTGTGATGACGGACCGAGGGCCGCTTGGCATCATCCGCTCATAGCCCGTGGCTATCGCAGTCGCTTGTTTTCAATGGGAAGTGCTAACCAAGCTACCTTCCCATTCAAATAAACCAATGCGCTGAATAGTGAATGACGATAAATGGCTAAAGGACGAAACGATAAGCAACGCGACGATAGGCGCTGCCTGACGTTTATCTGAAAACACATCACTACAATGTCACGCATTCATTAGATTAAATGGTTACACTTCCCCACCGCTGAAGGTCGATCTCCTAACACAACACGACGCGGTGCAGGGTCTCCTTACTGAGGAACAGCGTCGATCAGGGACCGTAAACAGGACCCGTCTGCGGACCAGACGGTGGTCCGGCTAGCTCCTCCACGGGGGCTTGTGGCTAGCGCTACAGCTAGCTCTAGCTAGCTCATGTTGACCTGTTTAGCACGTAACTCCCCCTGCGGCGGGTTCTCTCAGACCACAGCAGCGCGGGTCCGGCCGTGTTTACCCCCTAGACCCTCTCTGTTAGACATCATGGCTGCCGGTCCCGCCGGTGGTCCTCATGCTAATAAACCCCTAGCCATCCGCCGGCCCGGACCGCTGCGCTCGCGGGTCGGAAAACACGGCGCGCGCCGAGCCGCACCGTCGGATGCTGCGAAGGCGGCGCGCGAGACAGAGAGGGTTTCCGTTACACCGACACGCAGCGATGCTCGCCGTTCATCTCAGTCGTGCAGAATAAAGGTCTCACCTCGTCCAGCCGCCGCTCGGAGCTGAACCGGCCGGGATGGATGCACCGATGCGGTGCGGGGCGCGCGTCCCGGGAGTATTGACCCGCTATTAAAGGAGCACCGTCCGTCTCCTCCGGTCACCGAATGTCGGATTACATTTCGATTAAACCTCCATCGATAAGCGCGGTGTCGCGTGTGTTAATACCGTGACGTACCTCCGCTCCCGCGTCGCTTTATTTCTAGTGTTTTTTTTTAATTGCGTCCAAGCGCCCGCGAGCGATCGGAATTCGTAAATAGCGTTACGGCGCAGAGGAGGGACGACGGCGCGAACGCAGCTTAAATATAATAAATCAAAAAACACATTTGTTTTAAATTGAACAAAGTCAACCATAAGGAATTTATTTTAGGCCGACATTATAACCGTACAAGCTATTTTAGATTTAAAATTCGCCTCACAACCGATGGCCGTTTGGATGATGGGGCTTGTAGTTTTTTGTAATGGCCTACATGGCTTGTTTACCAGGTCTGGCACGTTAAGGGGCGCTTGATTGTACATCACATTTACTACAATCTCCCCGAAATGTCATTGCAGAATCGTATGTTAGTGTAAGTTGTACATCACATTGACGAAATGTGTATAAACCCAAGTGTCACGCGCTGCAGCTCGTGGTTCAAGTTGTAAACCATTTCCCCAGATTTAATTATGTAAATATCCAACATCAAATAGGCCATCCATCTGCCTTTGATCAAACAAGTAAAAGATTTGGATTTGCAACACGTTTCCATCTTTATTAGTCATTATCCTTTTAAATATATCCATTATGGTCTCAATGTTCAAGCTGCACAAAATGACATTGAGAAACAAAAAAGTAAAACGTACAACACAAAGACAGCCATTCCCAGTATCACATTGGTTTTTTTAAGAAAGCACAGCTGAGGGAACCCAATGAGGTGTAAATAATTAGAATTCTATCATACCGTACAGGCAATCAGTCAAAGTGTAATTCTGTCAAAGATAAAGTGCACACACACAAATATTTTGGTGAAAAACAGACAAACAAAAATACCGAGGCACCCGATGAAGGTTAATAGTGTAGGGTAGTGACAAACTAAGAAGTTAAGTGCAGCCCTCTGCGTGCGGAGTTAGTCCTCTCAATACTCAGATCCTCCCCATCTCGTCAGCCTACAGATGCTTTGAAGGCCTACTGGGAAATGTCTACCTCTAGGCCAGAGGTTTTAACTATAAAATGGCGTCACAAGTCTGCCAGTTGAGGGAGCTTGCCTAAATGGTGACCGTCATGACGCCAACATGAATGACGGTACTGTTCCGGGTTCTCAGCGCCCTGGAAGCATTATGCACCTCACAGCCATCTTAAAAGACAACCCACTGGATATGAAATAAAAAGAAAAGCACAGTTGAGAGACATCACATTAAACAGCCTCATACACAAGGTTCAGAAACAATAACAATCATAAGTACAACATGATCAAGTTTGCCATTGATGAAAGCCAGGAGTCCAGAATCATAGTGCACCCGTCTCCAGCGTCTGATGGTGGGTGTTGAAGAGTCGGAATTCAGCCCAGGGGGCACCGACCTTCATGAAAAAACCTTAGAACATCCCGGAACGATCAGTATGGGCTCCATGACGGGTTGTCACTGGCCACAGGGACCTGCTGGTCATCAGGGGAGAGATCTAGGAAACCGGAGAAGTGGATGACAGACGTATGATCACCCATCCGTAAGCCTCAGACCAAATGAATGTTGCATATAGCATCACTCGTCCAAATGTATACATTGTAGATTACGCCCCCTACTGAGGCACCCGCCCGCCTACATGTCAAGATCACATTAAGCTCATCCATCAATGAGTGGAGTCATGTTCATTTAGAGAGTTGCTCCGTGTGTGAGTCACCCTGAACATGGCCCCCCTCCAGGAGGAAGTGCAGCCACCCCATCATGTTCTCGTTGGTGGTCCGCTGACTTGTGAACGAGTAGTTCAGGCCCGGGGGGCAGCGAGGCTGCTTGGGGTTCTTCTCTGGGAGCTTTGGAGAACCAGAGAGATCAGTAGGTGTTCAATAAATTGATTTAAAAAAAACACACACAATACAAAATACAACTGCAGGCTCTGCTTTGTGATTAAAACCATTGCTTTGGTTGAGAGAGATTGGTTTTCAAAGTAGAACTGTTCAGTGATTTGAACATTCATGGTAAAAGCAGTGATTTGCGCTTTACACGTTAAATTTCTTTATTATCGTTAATTTCTTTATTATAATTTTGGTCCAACTGACCAATATTAGAAGGGAAGTGTCTAACAAAAATCAATTCTATTATGAACTCAAATAAGGTGCATTAAATATAAATATCTACCATACCGATTCATTTAGTGTAGACTATAAAGGAGCATCTCCACTAACCCCAACATCAAGTCATGAGGACAAATCCTATTTTTCAGGCGTGTAATGAATTCTCTATCCATATTTAAAACCTTGCTGCACAACCTGTGGGAAGGAAAACGGCAGCATCCGGTTTTGCATTTCATGATGCCAATTTAAAATCTCACACGCATTTTGTGTGTAAATGTTTGATTAAACTCAAATGGACCGAGTGTTGGGCAGAATGTGTTCTCGGTGAGAGGAGGGTCTCACCAGGAGGAGCTGGGGGGGCCGAGGGGGGCTGTGCAGGTCAAGGAGGCCGGCCATCGACGGGGGAGACAGCGAGGAGGTCTCCTCTCTCACCGAGTGCTTCTCCCCATCCTCGCAGAGCTGTGAACTCATCTTCTGCAGCTGGGCCTGCCTGTTAATGCAACATGCAGAACCTTAAGGAACGACAAACCCCGACATCCTCCTAGATCAGAAGAGTCACGTAATCTGTAAAAACAGTGGGCAGAGGCACACTAAACACCACCTACAGCTGATCCACAGGGTCCCGCGTCTCTGAGCCCTCCATCAGGTTCTCAGATGGGGGGTCCCACATGTGCAGCGCCCGTCTCCACAGACGCACCTGCATGTCCCAGGATCGCCGGCTGTACTTCTTGTACTTGTTTGGGGTGGATGGGTGGACCTTGGGGTCTCTGAGGTGCCTGGAAAAACCCAATAACTTAGAAACGGACCCTCTGTGCACGAGGCACGCCTAAGCCCCGTTTACTTCAGCTACAATACTACAATCAGAATACAGCAGGCTTCGAGAGAAAGACCTACTCAGAAGGTGAACGACGAGAACTGATTCCAAAAACAAGAGAACAGTTGGTTTTTTTACGTCTTAGTTAATGCTTCAGAGACGTTTTGACAACAAAACTGATGTTCTCGGTTATTGGTTTAACAAAGTTAAGGGTTGGTTGTGTCAAAGCAGCGGATTATTTAACAGACATTTGCTGTTCCAAAACTCAACCACCGTCTGAAACCTTCTGGGGTTCCAAAAGACTCAATTTGCAGGCGCATGTCTGCCAAATGACCTTACAGACCCCATGAATGAAAGAACTGAAGGAACGAATCAAACAATTTGTGAAAGTGAAGAACTGAAAGAACTCATTCCCGAGATAGAATAATTTGGCCCACGCCTAGTTAGAATGACTCCTGGTACTAATAAATATATTCCATCTGGGGTCAAACCAACGGGGTGCATTTCCTTTCCTGGTCACTCACGACCAGACTACCCTGTCCCAGCGGTCTGCGGACAGAGCCTTACTTTGGGATCTGCTGAAGGTAGTTCTGGTAGCCAGTGGTGTTCTTCCCGTACTGGATCTGTTTCTGCCGTCTCTTCAGGACTGCCCCGTTGGTCTCCTGGTTGGCGGGATCCAGTGAGCGAGCGTACCAGCGGCCCAGCTGGGGCCTGAGGGAACCCGCAAGGTCCAGCAACCAGACACACACCGGTGAGAACCCATCCGACTCGAAACCCAACTCCCTCCCCCCGTGGAAATGATCTCAACGAACACACTAGGAAACAAAACACGACAACAAACCAAGCACATGATTGAATTCCAGACCTTTTGACATTCTCCAGGTCCTCTGTTCCTACGGAGACGTTGTTGGTGGACACTTTGAGAATGCAGCGTTCCAGGATTGATGACCTAATTTGAAACGTGTCCAAACTTTTGAGTAACACGTGGTTCACGTCAGGTGCAATACTCAAAACTTTGCCCCTCATCATCTGACCGGACATAAGGCCTACAGCGTTCCGCATGCACTCGCAACTGGAAATGTCAAGCTGGACGGTCTCAATAAAGGTTGGGGAGTTCAAAGACCAACCTGCGAGGTTTGCTGGCTGAGGGTCCCTCATGGAAACTGGTCCTGGTGGGGGTGGACCGGTTTGGAGATGAACTGCTGGAATAATGGCAAACATTTATTAGGCAAATATTTGGTCAATACTTCATTTAGCCCATAAAATAAACACTATATCCTTCCATGAACTGGATCATTCGTCATTGCAGGTGCAAGGTTTGAAAGGCAAAATGCTCCATTTTACAGTCACTTATACAGCAAACCTCGGCAAACGGGAAATAAACTAAAAAGGGTTGCGAGCATTCCCTTACGATTCATGCAACAAAATGCATCAAGGGAGCAGTGGCTTGTTATGACGCATGTTGAGCCATTTAAGACCAGCTCAGAGCGCTAGAGGGACAGCAGTGGGCCTGTTGAGAGGCGGTCATGATCAACGTGAGGCGAGGTGGTGGGGGCCGTACCTGACCAGGCTGTCGTAGACGTAGCTGCAGCCCGGCAGGAGCCACGGCTCTGGGCTGTAGCAGGAGGCCCTCGGGCTGATGCTGAGGGGCCGGTCAGGGAGGCTGTTCCACACCGCTGTGGACCAGCCTTTGGCACACAGACATGAACCAGGGCTGAAACACAGGCTGTGGAGAGTGGAGAACGGGACGCAGTTCATCAAAAGGAGTCAAACATTGTGCGTTTGATGGTAGACAAGCGTGACCGATGAAGAACTTTGGTATGTTGGCAGAAAAGTAAAGCAGGTCTTCCAACTAAGCTCATTTTAATGAATCATAGTGTATACAATGCACACAAGAATATAGCAAATGATTGTGTCAACCACAGGGCCTATAGACAAAAATAACCACATTTTCTTAATTTGAATAATGAACAAAAGATTTGAGGAGATTCCCTTGCAATAGAGGAAATCTGTAGAAAAGAGGCCTAAGAAGTCCAGTCCCTCACGCAGTCTGCAGCAGGTCTATAGTAACCCCCTCTGCCATTTCCCAAATCATGAGACCAATTGAAGCAGTGAGTGGGGATCTGAATGCACTGCCGTGGCCAACGTTACCTGGAGTTCGGCAGCGGGCTGTGAGCCGTGGTTTCCATCCCTGTCGTCGCGCCGTTTGAATTCCCGCCGCGCGCCGGTCGATGCCATTAGACGGAGCGATTTAAATTGGCCACAGGTGATGTGGGCGTGGCCGGGTGACGTCACACGGGCTGACAGACCCGTCAATAAGGAAAGGTACATTAAGTAAGCTTTCCTACATCATGTTCCTACATAAAGTCACCTCCAAATACTCACATGTACATACAATATTCGTGTTAAAATTTGAATTGAGAATCTTTTATGAGCCCCGCAAACAGGACATTTTAGAGTCACAGCCGCTAATATACAAGAAATGGTAAGAATGAATACAAATATATTCTATATTGCTGGAGACAGTAATAGATCATATGACGTATTGTAAATTGAGCGACAACATGGAGTCTAATTGGACATGTTAATGTGCTTTCAGGAGCCTCCGGTGCGCTAGGGGGCAGCGTGGCGCTCCGGAGAACACAGCCTGTTTGTGACAGGTCGTAAATGATCCTATATTTGCGACAGTCGTATTTTGTTGTGAAGATAAACAAAATGGCGTCCGGTAGTGGTGTAAGTATAAAACAACAATACGTTTAGATCAAATACTTAGTGTAACACGACAAGTATTTAAATAACATTGAAATGAAAGAAAACTGCTGTGAGCACCACGTGGGTGCGTCGTTAACACGTGGAAACTAAAGTCCTTCATGTTGTTCAGCGGATCGATGAACACATGAACACGCTTCAGATCCTTTAAATCAATAATACATCTTGAAATGATGTTCATGTGAGATTTAGATGTACTCATGTTTAATGTGGAGGTCCTCTTTGGAGTGGTGGTTATGATGACATGTACAATGAAACACGAATGCATGTTACACAACGTGAACACAACGTCCTTTACTGGAGGCTGAGGAGACAGGAGACCTCAGACCAGGAGGTTCCTCTACACTGATGGACGCTTCCCACATGCAGCAGTGAATCAGGATGGACTTCATCTGAAAACTGTTGTTTTTTTGCATTCATTATGTTTGTGTGTTTCTTTTTTTGTTGCTACAGTCCAACAATAAGAATGACTTCCGTCGGAAGTGGGATAAAAATGAGTACGAACAGATGGCCCAGAAGCGGCTCGATGAGGAGCGAGACAAGAAGGATGGTAAACAGTGAACACATGTTTAACATGTGGAGCTGAGGGACATGAAGATGGCCCCTTGTTTCCATGTGTCCCTGATCTGTGGTCTCTGGCGGTCCTCAGGGAAGCTGGTCCCCCCTGTCAAGCGGGAGCTACTGCGCCACCGAGACTACAAGGTGGACCTGGAGTCCAAGCTGGGGAAGACCATCGTCATCACCAAGACCACGCCCCAGGCCGAGATGGGAGGGTACTGCCAGGGTTCTGACTGTTGTTGTTGCGATTGTAGATCAAACATCAAAGATTATAGATTGTTGAAGATTACAAGATCGATCACTGGTGTCATGGAGGTGAAGTACGTTCTGAGCCTGAATGGTTTTGATAAACCAGCTTCTAGGCCCGATTCAAGCCAATAAGGCCTCATAGGATTAAACATAACTTGTATGAATACATATCATTTCACTCAAAAGCTATGCTGGGCAATTCCACCCTATTCTTATCGACCACTCGCTGGCTCTGAGCTTACTAAAATGGCGCCCCGAGAGTTCGAGAACGTACTCCACTGTTAGCGTATTTTCCAGCCAGTGATCGATCTTGCTCCACTCTATAATCTTTGGTATTCATCAAGATAAAAAGCAGCTCACAATTTCTGCTGTGTGCCGTCTGACTGGTATGTTTTCCCTCCTCCCCCAGTTACTACTGTAATGTCTGTGACTGCGTGGTGAAGGACTCCATCAACTTCCTGGACCACATCAACGGGAAGAAGCGTGAGTAGCGGAGGGCGCGCCGTTCTTTGACCTTCACATGGAGGCTGGGCGCGGTCCACGGGCGTCAGCGCTGCTCTCACACCCATGTGTCGTCTCCTCCTGCAGACCAGAGGAACCTGGGCATGTCCATGCGTGTGGAGAGGTCCTCCTTGGACCAGGTGAAGAAGCGCTTTGAAGCCAACAAGAAGAAGATGGAGGAGAAACAGAAGGAGTATGATTTTGAGGAGCGCATGAAGGAGCTCCGAGAAGAGGTGAGATGAGATGAATCACAATTCTTTATGTTCCTGATCCTCTGTTGTTCCGTGTTCCCCAGGTGTTCTGGGTTTCTTGTAGCAGTGGTGCTTTGAGTTGGTAACCTAGCAACGTTGGGGGGGATTTTTGGAAAATTTAATTTCCCTTGAAATGGTTACTTCTGGTGAGATTTTTTTGGGGGGAAAATGTACAGATTGAGCTTCCAAATCTGAGATAACAACCAACAGAGTCAAGATCACTGTGTCAATGTGCCTTGAACACAAAATAAATAAAACTAAACATTTTTGGGAGCGATTGTTTCCCTTGTCAAGTGTTTCCCTGAGACGTTGATGTTGTGACTCCTGCTCTGCTGCCCCTGCCTCCTAGGAGGAGAAAGCCAAGGCCTACAAGAAGGAGAAGCTCAAGGAGAGGAAGAGGCGGGCCGAGGAGGACGTGGACTTGGAGGAGGACGACGAGATGGCGGCCGTCATGGGTTTCTCCGGCTTTGGTGCCGCTAAGAAGGCCCACTGATTTGGCCCCTAAAAAGACTTCCCTCGCTGGGCTCCGGGGCGCCGCCCGTCTCGCGGCGTCTTTTTGTTTGTGTCTACCGCTCACTGTGGCCGCCATCTCCGCGTTCTGTAGCCGACAGCAGAGGTTCCGACCTATACATAAAGCGTGGTTGCGGTTCAGTTGGATTGGTAGGAAGATGTTGTGAATGCCTGTAAGGAACATTTATTATTCAGTACCAAATGTTTAGGTTTATTTGAACTTTTTTATTTTGAGTTTTTTTATTTTTATGAATAGGATTAGCCATCTTGTGGGGTCAAAGGTCAGTGTGTAAATACATTTGATAGCGAGCGTCTTATCTGATGCTGGCCCAGCGATATCAGCTCCACCACCTCTGACCTCCAACACAGACGTCTCCCGTTTCTGAAGTTCATTCGTACACCGCATGTCCCTTTATCCTTCAGTGTAGTACAACGATTTGCATTTAAACTCTAGTGACCGACGTCAAAGCGTCGCTTTTAGTTTCTCTGCCTGTAGGCTGTCCGAGGGGGCGGAGCCTGTGCTGCCGCCTTTGCTCTGTGGATTTCTCGGTTCCCATCCTATGGCAGCTGGTCTCCATTCAGTCCTGTCCTCACTGTAAAAACACACACCTTTTCATGACGAAGTGCTTACTTTGAATTAACGGAAGGTTGCCCCTATGAGTACAAATGGACTATTTATAACTTTTTATAAATAAATGTCATTTTCCATGTCCAACTCTTGTTGTTCTTGTAGTGACCAGTAGATGGGTTCCTTCCCCAGCTACTGGTCTGGTGCATGCGGTGTTGAGGGCATTTCATTTAATATTTAATTAATACGAAAAACGTCCAAAGGTCACTTATATACACTTTAGTTGACTTTATTAAAACCATACACACTAGAGATTCACTACAGGAAAGGCACTGTGTGCATCACTATTCGGCGAGTGAGGGATTCTTCACACGCGCTTCTCTCAAAGATAAACAGAATTCAGACTGAAAATAACACTTCAACACCAGGTATCCATGGCAACACTATCAGCAAAAGAATTACACTTGAGGATGCCACATATTCAACAAACACCCTCCGCCGTGTTCAGTACAGCTGCATCTCTGAAGTGTAAATATAGAGCAGACGTCTAAAGCCTAAAGTAGTCCGGTTTTACTCTTGTAAGTCAAACAACACTCATTTCATTGTCACTGATGAACCGACTGACGGATGGAAACAGAATGGCCCAACATTCCTTCGTTGCTAGGGCATGCACACCCCTAGAGTAAAAAAGAAATCACTACAAAAATAGACCTTTCCGCATTGTACAATTACGACTGAGTCTCCTCGGAAATACCGAAAAGCAAAAACATCCCAAGTCGCCCCGCCGTCTCTGTACAAGAGTCGCTCCTGATAGAAAGATAGATTGTTCCTATTCACATATGGACATCCAACTGCATCATGTGGCCACCTTTACGCTTGGCTCACACAGACACACTAAACATGCATCCTACGCTGACACACACGCAAACCAACAAACGAGCCGATAGAAACATTCAAGGGAGTTATGTGGGAAATTCAAATATACTTTTACTGAACTAAAAACTGCTCGTCGTTTAACCGAACAATGCAAGCATGGTTTCCTTTTCTTTACATTTGTGAAATAATCTGCATTGATATGAAAATATGAACACGCACCAACAAAGGGAATGAGAGGAATACAACATGTTTCCGCCATGGCAGCAGAAACAAGCGCGTTGGTGTCGGGGCAGTAGTCTCGCTGCAGTGTCTCTAGATCTGGTCCATCTCGCTAGCCCCTACCTCGACATCAGCACCGTGTGAAGGCCTTCTCCACATGGAGGTGGACTTTGGTCTAGGATGCTTCTCCTGTTGACTCAAACAGACTCAGGATGTGGGTTTTCTCTGACGCAGCCCAGCACCTCACGCTTTGAGAGGGAACCGCGCCCCTTGTTAAGTGCAGAGGCACACCCACGCTGTACCACGCAAACCCTTAAAAATATAAAACTAAGATAAAGGTGTGGTAGCGGCTAGCTGTGCCAGGTGTTGGGACACCCCCACCCAGCCTCTCATTGGCCAACGATGAGCTGCCTGAGGTAGGACTGCGTGAGGCCGCGCAGCTCCTCCAGGGTGTAGTCCTCAGGCATGGGCAGGCGTGTGATGTGGGGGGCCAGCTGGGCCAGGGGCAGCTGGCCCAGGGCCTCGCCCTCCACGGCCTGCTGCAGGCTGAGCACCACACGCAGGATGTTGGCCACGCGCTTCGCCATCTCTGTGACACACACACACACACACACACACACACACACACACACACACACACACACACACACACACACACACACACA
>JAOPJJ010000127.1:14046793-14057667 GCA_027122795.1 Enchelyopus cimbrius
TGTTTCCATTTAATTTTTTTTTCCATATACACCCACATGTTATTATTTTGTGGCGTGTTGGGTGCAACCGGGGTTTTTTTTCTTTCTTCATGCGAACATTTTGTTAAATTACCCCCCCCCCCCCCCCCCCCCGTCCTAAGAAACATCCCTAAATACTTTATTGTTGTTTTTATGACTGAATATCTTCAACTCTTCAAACATGTGTGGTCCAAGGCCCTGATCCACCTAGCGCCCCAAAACTAATATTTAACAAGTTTTGACCATTGTTTATACATGAACACATGACAACCAATTTTTCTTTATTTTTCTTTATTTCTTCTGCACAGTATTGCAGGAGCAGAATTATATGCCAGCCTGTTTTAAATGTAAACACGACACATTGAATAAACAAGAAACAGGGCCAGGCAAAGAACCTTACTTCTAAAGACCTTGGCCAAAGTATTGATATATCTGCCTGCAAATGCCAAATGCATGAATATTAAACTTAACAAATGTAGGTTTGTTAAACTCATAGGTTAAGCAGTTTCTGTACGTGATGTACTTGTGATCAAACCAGAAGGTGTCGATAACCTTGGGCACCAGTGCAGAGTTGCCGAACCACGTCCACTGTTTAGATTCCATTGTTTAGAGTCATGTTAGAGTCCGGTAAAACAGTTTACCGGTGAAGGACACCTTTAACCTGTTACCTTGCAGTGTCCACATATTGTAATCATGAAGTATGCTGACATTGTTTCATGGCAAAATAATGACGTATTATGTTATTTTTTTGTATAATAGGGGGCGGTATGCACTTTTTACATTGCTTTGTCGTCGGCCAATAATAATTGGATAGAAGTTTTCCCAGATTGAACAGTGAGGATAATATTGCAGTCAAAATGTGTGTGAACTGAATGATGAACTGAATGATGCGCTCACACCATGTTCATCACTTTTTGTAAAAATAAGCCTTACAATAATACAATGCATTTGATTTTCAAAAGTAAAGGGGTTACATTTTTTATTTTCTCCGGTTGCAAAGTAAACATTTACTGATGAAACAAATGTTCTGAATATCAAGTGGAATACCCTGATGAATGGCCAAAATTAAATATTATTGAAGAAGTCCCTTATTTATATATTTACTTACATAAACCAAACATTTTACATGTGACCAAGTAAAGGATAACAAATACATCACAATATCCTATATACAGTATCACACTTATACTGTATATTGTGTTAAATATTGATTTTTGATTGCATCAGTCGTTTAAACACCTTTTTCAAAGACTGCCTGATGTCCTGAGTCTGTAAAACATAAATGAGGGGGTTCAACGCTGGAGGTAGGATGGCTGTCAGAGACAGACTAATAATCCTTGCATTAGGAGGCATTTTAGCGGCAAAAGAAAAAGTGACCAGAATAGGAAGGTAATAAATAGCCACCAACATCATATGAGCACTGCATGTTTTAAAAGCCTTCATTCTATTCTGGGCTTTGGCTATTTTTCCCAAAGCTGCGCCAATACACATGTAGGTGATCAAGACAAACAGGAATGGAAGCCAAAGAATAATACTTACTAACAAATTGGCAAGTATAAAGTTAGGCCGATTGTCATTGCAGGCAAGTCGATAGAGAGGTCCATGGTCACAGAAATAGCTGTTGATCACAACAGACCTGCAGTAGGACAGCCGTGTTAGAAGCCCTACAGCTACCAAGTTGACAAAAACGGCAATAATCCAGAAAGAGGCCACCAGTGAGAACATGGTCTTCAGACTCACAATGACCTGATAACGTAATGGAAAGGTGATCGCCACCAGCCTGTCTAGGGAGAGTAAAACCAGATTCAGAGACTGCATGGTGGTGCTTAAGAAAAAGAAAAACTCGTAGGTTAAGCAGTTGTTGTACTTGATGTACTTGTGAGCAAACCAGAAGGTGTCAATAACCTTGGGAACCAGGGAGGAGTTGCCTAGCACGTCTACAAACGCCAAGTTAAACACCGCAATATACTTTGGAGTCTTGAGACTCTGGTCTAAGAATATAACAGCCATCACCACCACGTTTTCCACCACTGAGACGATGTACAGCACCAGTAAAAATAAATAGTAGTAGTTAATATGAGGAATGCCTGTAAAGCCATTGATAATGAAGTATTCTGGCCTCACAATCGTCATGTTAGAGTTCATTGTTTGAGGTCCAAGTGATGTTATAGAGCTTGACCAGCTCCTCTCTCCTTATGTATTTCTATGTCTCTCCCTCTCTCAGGGTAGTTTTATGCCTCAGTCCGATGGTAGATCCAGGCCCCCGCCCCCTTTCCCTCATTGGCTAAAGTTAGGCTCTAGCCCAAAAAAGAAGTTTTAACATTGTTTTAAATGTCCTATATCATAGGTTGTTTTGCTGTTGTTAAACTACTGCTGAATCATAAATGTATAAATATAATTGTATATGTATCAGCTCAAACTGTATTTGTCATTATAACATGGGGATTGTTGACCTTGTGTCTGAACTTTACATCCCTCGTGGCAGGGGTTTCAAACTCAATTTCTTCCCAGGCCACATCTGCAATTGGGTTCCCCTCAAAGGGCCGGTTGCAACTGTGAGACTATGTTGATCCATATACTTTTTTATCATATTACATTGTTGCCTCTGCATTTGATATTATTGGTGTGAGTCATAACTTATTTACTAACTCCCCCTTAAAGTAATAGTCTAGGTCATATAATGGCAAGCAGACATTTGAAAGTACAGTTTATTTAAAGAATGATATTCTATATTTGTAATCCCTCGCCGGCCACATAAAATGCTGGACCACGCTGGACCAGATTCAGGCCACGGGCCTTGACTTTGACACGTCTGCTCCATACACTCCCGAGTCATGCTGTCCTACACATCTAACACGTATTCTATGACTTCCCTTGCACGTGTACTTGAGTGACCTTTTCCATACAAGCAGGGTGCGATTTGTCGGGAGGATGGGGGGATCATCCCCCCCTCTGGTTTTGACATCCCGACCTCTGCTGAATGAATGTTATCCCCGGGGGGGACAACCCCGTCAATAATTAAAAAAATATGAAATGAACAGGCAGGTTGGGACAAAGTTTTCATAACAAAAACATCCCCCCCTCTGTTTTTTTGTCCATGTAAAGTCCATGTAAAGTATTCTTCTCTTACAGCATCACAGCTTTTTCCAAACGTTTGAGATCTAAAGGGTCACTGAGGTGATAGAAAATGTATTTTTCATCTTCATTTCACTTTGTACACTATTTCAAATACACATGCAAATCAATAAATACATTGAAATGTGCAGGTGGATTGAAATTATGCAATTATGAAAAATTGAAGGCCACAGCATATCATTAGGTTGGTTATACTGTATATTAGGCCAGTGATTCTCAACTGGTGGGTCCCGACCCAAAGATGGTTCGCAGGGCCGTTTTGAGTGGGTCGCGGGTGCTGCACTTTTCTGTGCAAATGAATTTGGAGGTTAAAATGTGGATGTTAAAATGTATCAGCACTTTTCTATGCAAATTAATTTAGATGTTAAAATTTGGATGTTAAAATATGTTCACGAATTTGGGCCGCAACTTCATGTCTAAGGCAGAAGGTGGGTCTTCAGGCTAGACCAGTTGAGAAACACTGTATTAGGAAATTTTCTTTTGCAGCCTCTACCATACACCAAAATACACCTCTGTTTCATCTACTATTGAGCAAATACAAGTTGTACATTAAACATGTACGAGGCTTCTTCTTTGTTGAGGTGTGACTCTGTTGAGAAGTTTATGGACTGTGCAAGCAAAGTCTTTACTCAGCAACCTTCCGTTTATTGGCAAAGGCCATGCAGGCTTTCTGCCCTAGATCTAACGTTGGATACCACAGCATATTTGATTATCCTATCACAGTTATTATCAAAGTAATTTTTTATTGTACTCACCAACTGGGCTTGGTCATTCTGGTAACTTTCAGAGATTTTTTCCCCTTCTGTTTAGAAATACTTTTTTGAGCTTGACCTAAGATAAGAATAGATATTTTATGTACCAACTCCAGACTGTTAAATACACACAGTAACACCACTTTTCGTTAATATTTAACTTTATTTAATTATTTACACATTTCTACAGCTCCATGTTTATTTTTCAAATCATTTTCTTTTTTTAGATATTGTAGAAGCGACTCTTTTGCCAACCTGTTTTAAACGGAAACAAGAAATATTAAATGTAGTCCTGTTGAATTGATATTTTGGTCAACCTGCTCGATCCAGGCAGTTTTTCCTGATCAAGATGAATTATTGATAACAAAGATAGATGTCATCTTATATTGCAGTAGTCACATTCACATAGTTGTATGTAAATCATCACTTGCTCATTCCAGATATTTAGCACAAAAAAAATATCAAAGGATGTACAAAACAATACATGGCCGGAATCACATTTGAATTTCTATGAATTTCTAACCCTAACCCTTCACAGAAATTTTTGATTGTTTCAATCTTTTGAACACCTTTTTCAAACACTGCCTGATTTCCTGAGTCTGTAAAACATAAATGAGTGGGTTCAACGCTGGAGGTAGGACAGCAGCCAAAGATAGATTAACAATCCTAATATTTGGAGGCATTTTCGCATCCAAAGTCAAACTGAATAGAATAGGTAAGTAGTAAATTGCCACCAACATCATATGAGCACTGCATGTTTTTAAAGCTTTCATTCTTTCCTGAACTCCAGCAATTTTAGCCAAAGCTGCGCCAATGCACATGTAAGTGATCAAGATAAACAGCAATGGAACCCAAAGAATAACAACTGGTAATACTTTAGCAAGAACAAAATTTGGCCGGTTGTCATTGCAGGCAAGTCTATAGATTGGTGCATGATCACAGAAAAAGCTTTTGATTACAACAGACCTGCAGTAGGACAGCCGTGTTAGAAGCCCTACAGCTATTAAATTGACAAGGATGGAGAAAGTCCAGCAAGAGGCCACCAGTGAGAACATGGTCTTCAGACTCACAATGACCTGATAACGTAATGGAAAGGTGATCGCCACCAGCCTGTCGAAGGAGAGTAAAACCAGATTCAGAGACTGCATGGTGAGGGTCATGTAATTGAAAAACTCGTAGGTTAAGCAGTTGTTGTACTTAATGTGCTTGTGGTCGAACCAGAAGGTGTCGATAACCTTGGGCACCAGGGCGGAGTTGCCGACCACATCTAAAAACGCCAAGTTAAACACAGCAATATACTTTGGAGTCTTGAGACTCTGGTCTGAGCATATCACAGCCATTACTACCACGTTTTCCACCACTGAGACGATGTACAGCACCAGTAAAAATAAATAGTATAAGTTGACATGAGGGATGCCTGTAAAGCCACTAATAATGAAGTATTCTGGCCTCACAATCGTCATGTTAGAGTCCATTGTTTGAGGTCCAAGTGATGTTATAGAGCTTGACCTGCTCCTCTCTCTTTATGTATTTATATGTCTCTCCCTCTCTCAGGCTGATGTGTGGAGCAGGTAGCTTTATGCCTCACTCTGACAGAACTTTGTCATCGTCGCCAGATACAGCCTCAGGGCAGACATGTGCACCATGCTCCTGCCCCTTGGCCCTCATTGGCTTAAGTTTCCCTCTGGTCCCCCCCCCCCCAAAAAACTCATTTTTTTGTCAATTTTTTTTTTTACCTTTCAAAAATAGATGTTTTATCGTTTTAGTTGTACTCCAATTGTGTTGTTCAATCGGTATCATTGTTAATGTATCAGTGCATCATCCATATTCAGTCCCCCTCCCCAACAACATCTGTGCACGGCCTTGCTCGTGAAGGATTATTTTGGGTGTCCCACCCTGAAGAATTCTGTTTCTCATGTCGCAAACCACAAAATGTAAAAATTAATGAACAATCTACCGAGAGCTGTTGTGGAATCCAACTAAGGGAGTTTACCGACGAGCTACTCTCCATCCTTATGGGGCCTTGATGATATCTACTACTGGTGCATCGTTTATGGAGCAGCTGCTGGAACTGCTTTGGACAGGATGTAGCAAGCCTGTCGGCTAAGCTTAAGGGCCAGGAAATGGAGGAAGGTGCAACAACCGTAGATCTTTATCAGTTGAGTGGATCACCGGCTCATGGAAGGATAGAGGTTAATGAATTTGCAGATGGGGCCAAAGAAGGCTAAAAGAATGATATGCACTCTACCTACCGATAACGTATGGCAGAGGCGTTGAAAAGCAAAGGGTAAGAGACGTGGCATTGCAGATGGGATAGATGACGATAAAGAAAGGGTATGATTTTATATAGTATCCGGTAAATCCTCTGCAGCTGAGAATATTTAAATGTAAAGTAGGTGTCGGGGGTGGGATATTGGGCCCAGATGGAAGAGGTAGGAGATTTCTGAAGAGCTACTTCTAAGTCAATTAACCAATCAGAAACAACAAAATAGGATATGATTTCGAGTTGTATGACTTGTGGACAATTTGACCAGCCAACCTGTCCACCAGGAAACCCTATCAGTCAGAAACAATTTTCTCAGTGGGCCCATCCTTTCATAAAACGAAAGCTTTCTGCTGGAAAGTCAGGTGACAGTGAAGTGTACTGCTATGCTCATGATGTGTTTCATGTTCACATAATTCATGTGAACTAAGATCTCAATTTACATCTTCAATAGTTAGGGTCAACCCCTACGCTACCCTTACCCCTACCCCTATGCTGTATTATAATCCTTAGAACTATGATAACTGATTGTAATTAAAGGAATATTCCGGTATTTTACACTTTAAGCCTTATTTCCAGTTTGTTTATGATGAAATAGATCGGTTCAGGTGTTAATTTCGCCGAAATGCTGCGTTTGGAGAAGTTTAGCTTTTTTTGTAGCCCCGCTGTAGAGGTACTGTCGAGGTACTGTCGAGGTAATAGGACCAACTGTCATCGGTCTTAAAGAAAAATACCGGAATACTCCTTTAAGGTTTTTGAATGTTCTCTTAACCTAAACGGTTACCCTGTCGTTTTTTTCTTTCTTGTAACTTCTTGAACTCTGGAAAAAGTTCCAACAACCTGCTTTGTACAGAGTGAATGAACTGCGTACGGTGCTCTCCACTCCCCTGGGCGCGGGCGGTCAGGAGGGACTCTTAATGAAGGTGGTAACGAGATGTTTGTTGATACTGTTCCTGCAGAGTGATGACATCATACACTCAGGATCTCACACCTTTGAGAGTCATCCCACTTTGTCCCCTGTGTGGTAAACAACTGATGTAAGTGTCCTTCAGCAAAGTCTGGGTTGCATTGGCGTTAGTAAGTTAGTAAGTATATTCATTTCTTTGTACACCGAACTGGGTTCTCCTGTACTTAGCTGTAACAAGGCCCGCGGTGATGGGTCTGGTGCTAAACAGTTTGCTACTTGCTCACGTTTTCTTGCACTTTTGATAATTAAAATGCACGACCACTGCGGTGGGTCTCGTGTGCAGGACCCCCTGCCTTGTGAGTGTCCCCTGTTCTACGACACATGATTCTACGTAACACTTGGACTTCATTATCCCTTTATTGTGAACCTCACCTCGCCCTCGTTCCTTATTGTACATTTTCAAGCTTTCTCGGTGCACGTTTCGGAAGCACAGTCCCCGGTTCTGTGCGTAGGTCCACTTTGACGACACAACAATGTCCAAAAAGCATGTTAACTAATCGGTAATATTCCAAACTTGTCGTCAACACGCAGCTGCAGTTGTTTTAAATGAGAGTGCATGTGGTGGCTGTTCAAGGAGTGAACCAGGGGTCCAGAAGGTGAATCAGAAATCATGAGTGTACGAAACGGAGAGGAAGAAGAGGAGGAGAAGGAGACTGCTGTATTCAAACAGTGGACAATAATACCAGTAAATCTGTCTAATAATATAGGTGGTTGTGGATGATATACTGTAAATAATAGACATATCTTTATATCAATGTTTCAAGTTGCATCCTTATTTATAGTCATATAGTCTTAAGCATTACAATGATAATCCAAAAAAATTGCTTTGCTGGTAGAGTTTGGGAGGGAAACTACATGATTACATAATGTTAAACCATACAGAATTTAAGGGAAACAAAAGAACTATGACTTGGGGCGGTCACCAAATGTCATAAACCCGTTAACATGACGCTTTGCCAAATGGCCACGATGTCATCAAAACCCGCTTCGTGGAGATGAAACATTCAGCCATGCGGGACGAAGGCTTGCTTAGAGTGGCTCAGGAACAGCAGAGCAGCACCTTCATCGTGGCCCGCAACAGAGCGTCACCGCTTGGCAGTTCTGCCGGCCGGGGCCACGGGGACGCGCCCGAACAGCGCCAGCGCCCTGACCTTGATCTCCTTGGTTTTGAAGGAGTAAATGATGGGGTTCAGGCAGGGCGGGATGCAGGAGGACAGCGACAGACTCAGCACCCTCTGGTCCCTGTCGATAAGCTTAGAAAAAAACCCTATGATGAAAATGGTTAACACGGGTATGTAGAAGACGGCCACGAGGATCAGGTGCTCCACGCAGGTGGTCAGCGCCTTCACGCGGCTGCCCACCGACTTCATCCTGAACACCGTGGCCAGGATGCTGGCATAGGACAGGAGGATGAAGACGAAGGGGCAGATCATGATGGCCATGCTGAGGAAGGACGCCACGGACCAGTGCAGCGTGTTGTCGTTGCACGCCAGTCTGAACACGGGCGCGTAGTCGCAGAAGTAGCTGAACACCTGGACGGAGTTACAAAAGGACAGCCTCTTTATGATGGCAATGGCGAAGGCGGTGGCCCCTACTGAGAAGGCCCATGTGACCGCCACCACGCCCGACATGCTGCGCAGCGTGTTGATGGAGTGCTGACGCAGCGGGAAGCATATCGCGATAAACCGGTCGTAGGCGAGTATCGCCAACGCAAACGACTCAAGCGACAGAAAGGCGTAGTACGTGAACATCTGCACCAGGCAAGTGTCGAAGGCCATGAAGTTGTCCTTCATCAGGAAGGACTTGATCATGCCGGGGATGGTGCAAGTGTTCAGCACCACGTCGATGACGGCCAGGTTGCAAACGGCGACGAATTTGGCAGAGTGCAAAGTTTGATTGGAAGTGATCACATAGATCAGGAGAAGATTGAACAGCATGGTGACGATGTAAACGAAAGACAGAAAGATGAAGTAAAGGTTGATAGAAGGGAACTTTTCAAACGCGATGAGATAGAAACCCGGAGGGTGGATGGGACCCGAGATGTTCAGGCCTTTCCCAAAGAAAGCCATGGTTGAACCGCCGGCATCTGGAGAAAAAAAAAAGGAGTAAAGTGACATGTTTGATTTTTAAAGACAACCTGTTTCAGCTACGCCTGCACACAATGTATCTTCACGGCAAGAATATAAAATGTGTCTGCCTTTACGGCATTACTCAAAGTATCACATTCAGTCAATACGTAAACATTCAGAGGAAAACAAAAGGAAGTAACAAACAAACCCCAACCTAGTAGTCAAATAATGCTTTCCGATAGACCTGTGACTTCAGGCTTCAACGGGCCTGGCCTCCG
This sequence comes from Enchelyopus cimbrius, assembly GCA_027122795.1. NCBI lineage: Eukaryota > Metazoa > Chordata > Actinopteri > Gadiformes > Gaidropsaridae > Enchelyopus > Enchelyopus cimbrius. Next base: position 14,056,276 of record JAOPJJ010000127.1, read on the forward strand.
CATCGGCTCGCCTCACCAGTGTAGTTTGAGGAAGTTTGGTGCCTTTGTGAACAGCCGTGGCGCTCAGAAGCACTGACTGAATGCCCTGTCCCTGCCCTCCTCCACGGTGATAAAATACACCCTCTAGCGCTCCCCAGAGACACAATTCCCCTTATTAGGGTAGAAATGCCTGGAAAACTGGAAGGGGGGAAAAGGAGGAATAAACGACATATTCCCTTGAGGCTTATTTGCTCATAATACCACTAATCACTTCAACTTAATTATGTTGTTCACTTCTTCCTCACCTAAATTGGGCTGCAGGTTCCACGAAAGAGACGCCTAATTATATGTTTTCCAGTCAAGCTCGCAATGGTCTGGGAATCAATGGTAGCGCACTGCTTTCTTAAATATAATACTAATACATAATGTGTAACAATAACTTATTTTTAGATTTTACTGTTTTCACAACGTAGGTATTGCAACATTCATGATGCTTATCGCACAAAATAGTTTGATAGAGAGAATTATTACTTTTGCTGATACACGATAGTACCGGTAATAATTCTTATCGTAAAAAAAATACAAATAATGCCAAACATAGATGTAATATTCGAGCTTGGTTGCTCGAATATTGAATGAAGAATGAACTCTTCTGCTAGGTCATTCTTGCCGTATTTATCGACAATACACACAATCTAAGAACGGTAGATTCTTTGTTGCTTTTTCAGCTTTAATTAATGTTGAAAAATACCAATTAGCCTGAGTTCGAAAAAAACGGTATCTTTCTTTGTTTGCAAGCAAGCTCATTATCTCCCAATTCCCTGGTGATGACGTCACAAACGGGCACGTTATCTGGCCTTACCGGAAGGGAAACGCGTCATCGGAGCGCACTGTGTCCTGTTTGGCTTATTAACTCAACCGCAGGGACATCTCATATTTCACGTTATTGTTGATGGTCTGTTCTGATGCCGTTTAGCTATTTTATTCGTGTGTGTATTTTTTATTTCAACAGACTTACGAGCTTGAAATAAACACACACTCAAATATGCATGTGACGTTTAGGGAAAGTGTGAATTATGGACCTGCATAGTTAACTTGTTCAATCTATGAGTGAATAAGGACCGTTTTTATGTAACAAGATATCTTTCTGCAGTGACGTAGAACTACCTCAAGAGGTCAGTAGTTGATAACTTAATTTCTTCCTGGGCGATTCCGTTTTTACTCACATAAATGAAAACAACCAAACTGAAAATAGTTACTATCTATAATAAAATAATGTATTTGACAAGATTAGTACTTACTCTGAATCTTGGTTGATTGTTAAAATGCCAAACATTTTGTCCGGGAAGATAAATCCAGCTTGTTTCTCAAGCTACAGTGACAGTAAGTCAAGTTCTGTAGTTTTGGAGGGTG
>JAOPJJ010000127.1:14060814-14076364 GCA_027122795.1 Enchelyopus cimbrius
ATATATACAGTATACAACAGTTATAAAATACTATAATAATAATTGTTATGGACGTTTTATGATGAGCTGATTGAGTGAGGAGTAGAGATGGAGAATTTTGAAGACATGGTTCTACTAATGAGATGAATGACACACTACTAAGAAGGATTTTCCTTCACAATAATAACAGGATAATATTCCTGAATTGCCTTTAATTTGGGACAAAATATCTTACACTCGATATAAAATGTCTCGGTCCTCATTCTGCATGCTCAGCAGCCACTTCATCAACGGCTAATTGAAAGAATGTGATTGAGAATGAGAACTGATTTTTACTGGTATGATACCGATGCTTTTCATCAATAGTTTCGGAGGTGGAGTGGTGTTTCGGTGCGGTTATTACAAACTATCGGGCTCAACCCAGCCGCAAACCCAGTTTGGCCCTGTGGCCCCGGTAAGGCCTGAAGTGAGGGCTACAGATGGCAGATTTAGGGTCCCTTCCTGTCTGCTGTTCCTTTCCTCAGAGACACCCGTCTGTCTCTGGAGCACAATGAACACCTGTAATATGCCCTGGGACCTATTACTAATGGACTGAGAATTAATTTGCTGGCAATAAGCTGATAATAGAGGGCCTCACTGGAAAACAATGGCTTGCAGAGGGGTTCCAGTTACACTGCTCACAATGGCAATGATTGATATTTCACAAATTGGTTCTTATGTTTGTGTATATGTTTTTATTTTTGCTGAGAAGACAGAGTAGAGGTCATATTCTTGTATCCAGATATCAGGGTGATTGATTTATAATGACGGTCAATGCAGTTGTTCAACGTAATAAACTATTATCTAGTGATCTATTTTTTTCTTTTTCTTTACGTGTTTTCTTTACATCATCGCATCACAACACAACGGGGACACTGTTGTGCAACAACAGTCAGGCTGACTGAAGCAGGTCTCCCCAGACCTCATTAAATGGCACAGTGTCTGGGGATGAAAACCAACACAAAAACACGCTACGTGATGAACAGAACGTCTTAATACAATTTATTTTTGGGTTATAAACTCCTTTTATTTGTACAATTATGATAAAGAAAATCCAAAGTAATTACATTTCAAATTGCATCAATAAACAATTTGATTTTTTTTGTTGACAATTTGAAAAAAAAAAACGTTTTGAATTTCACGATATATTTTTTGTATATATATATATATATATATCGATATATATATCTGTAAAGCCTTTCACTGCATGTGTACATTTTTATGTCATCAAACGCAAAGGCAACAACCATCGTTTTAAATAAAGGGTACCATTATGTCCGGCACTACTATTTGTAAACGACCCATTTCAACGTAACACCGTCGGTCCGTCGCTCTCGAAAGTCCCCCTTTAAGTTCACACACTTCGTTATGAAAACAACGTGTATTGATTTGAAAGGCCTTTCAGGGAAGTTATATCGATAGGTTCCTTCAGTTGACACACAGCCGAGAGGGTATGTTTCAGCGGAGCATACTGTCATTCACCGTCTGACATCTATAGCATGGCGTCTTTGTGCATGCTTGTACGATTGTAAACGACATTTGTATTGCAGTTATAGAATGTGTCAAATGACATTGCAAATGGGTACGGGTGATTAGAATATGTACAATGTACAGAAATGTACAGAAAATTCTCGTTGCGTTCAATATGGTTACCTAAGATACAACCAACCAGTTTGACTGCACTAAGGACTATTTATTCGGATGAGAGGGGATTCTACTTCTTGTTGTCATGGGACAGATGAAGTCCAGAATGGATGTTATTCAACTCATTGTCATCTATTCTATCAACACATGTGCTCTTTGGATGTTATTCTACTCATTTTAATCTATTATATTAACACATTTGCTCTTTGGATGTTATTCACCTCATTTTAATCACATGTGCTCTTTGGATGTGATGTACCCCTTTCAGCATGGCGACGACCTCCCCACCGCACAACCGCGACCGAAGTGACGACGAGGATGACCCAGTCGAGCAAATGATATCCCGCACGGGCTGCGGCGAGCTCCACTATGCGGTCCAGGAGTGCATGGCGGAACACCAGGACTGGCGCAAGTGTCAGAGTCAGGTCCAGACTTTTAAGGACTGTATGATGAGTTTTCAAACCTCGAGGAAAGAACAGCTCAAAAAGCAACAGGAGGTCAAGTCTCCTCATTGCTGAAAATGGATCTTGTGTCAATGCGGTGTCGTGTCACTTGATTTAAACAATATTGTTGTTTTCAAAAATGTTCTTGATATACTCTTGATTCTTTTTTGACTTATAATGGTTGAGGCACAATCAAGTTATTCAGATGTGCTTTATCGAATGATCTATCATCCATGTCTGTTGGAAACTGGACTATGAACTGAGGTGTCCCATACCACCTTCTGAAATGGTGATGCCAAAACTCCCTGGGGAACATTTTCTTCATCTATTCATCATACAGTCTGACTGGACACTTTTGCAATAACCTTAAAGTGAAAAGTAGACCATAATTATGTCATCAATGCCTATTGCACTCCCCATATTCCACGATGCATTTGTCACTTACATGATGGTCTACATAGACATCCTAGATATAGATGTTAAGTCTGCTCTCTCCCACTCCCGATAGCCACAATACATCTGCATCACCCTAGGTGTCTGTGAACGGCCCTGCGCAGGAGGGATTCCCACCAGCATCCCACCCTAAAGAGATCTGATCTCTGAACCAAGGCCCTTTTCCGTTGATGGAATGGATGGATGGAAAAACCCTTTCGCCCAGACGAATGGGATTCATGTCCATTATTTTTGTATACATTTGTTGAATGAATATTTAAATAAAGAAAATGGTATGCAAAGGCAGCTGAAAGACTTGCTTAGATGAAGGTCGTGGTAGGTGAATGGTTTAGACATGATGGTGAATGGTACTTTCTCTCAGCCTATAGCGTTTCATGTTTCTAGTCAGGCACCCTGGACAGCCTACTTAACGCCGTAGGGTGGGGTCCTTGCACATCCGAGGTACGTCGAATGCAGTATTGAAGACCGTAGCCTACTAGTTTTCAATTAGTAAGTTATAAATGCATACGTTTCTTATCCGTTGCTTTATTTGGGATACATATCACGCAGTAAGATATAGCAGCCGTTGGTTGCGTGTATACATTGTGTATCAACGCTATTTCAGCATATCCCTGGCTATGCGCCGCGAGACCGCACTTGTTTTTGGCGGCATTTTGCAGCACTGCCGTTAGGGCTAGTAACGTGTTAAACTAGCACCTTATGTTATATGTTTCTATGGGGGTTTATCCACGCCCTCTCTCCGCGATGGGGAGTTACACCCTTTATAGGTTATACCCCTCAATCCCGGAGGAATCCCTGAAGACTCATCTGTATTCATGCCATTCATTGAACTTCATATTATACATCAAGAACTTCCCCGTGTCTGCTTCCGCTCCCTGGCCGGAGTTGCAATACTGAATAAAGTGTCCCATCCCAGCATTATTCATCAAAAACTCCTGCTCTTTATGTGAGGTTTAGGAAACAAAGAGGCCCACTCTTCCAACAACTAACATTTTCCTATCTTTCCACAACTAGGTTGAATCCATTGCTAAAAGTGCACTGCATTTGGAGGACATTCAAGTGAATTTGTCGAAGACGGCAGATCAGCATGAACTTAGATCATTGGAAGCAGAGTAGGGCATGTCATGCTTTCACCCTCCTAAGAGACAACCTTACTGGAGTCTGGTAAGAAAGACGGCCAAGCCTAAGATAAAGACAATATCAGTTGCACATACAGTATATCACACTATATTTGGTTTATTTGTGCTTTGCATAGTATTACACTAGCAGCATGATGTGCCAGCCTGTTTTAAATGTACACAAGACACGTTGATATGCATATTACCAGAACAGAACATAACAGCCAAGCAATCTCAATTGATGAATGACCATTATCACTATTACAGATGTTTTGCTTAACAATTCAAATACTCAGATAAAATTTGTTATATTTTAAACAACCACCATATTTCAATGATTTATATTAAATAATAATAATGATTATTAATGGATATAAATTATTATTAATACAATATGAATACATATTGTAGAAGTTAATCACGTATACATAGTTGCATAATCCAACATACCACAATTAACGAGTAAAAGAATGTACACTTGAACACAACATCTGAAATGAAACGTCACATTTTGATGTTGTATTGCACAGACATTTTTGCTAGCTTCATTCTTTTAATAACCTTTTTCAGAGACTGTTTAATCTCTTGAGTCTGTAAAACATAAATCAGTGGGTTCAACGCTGGAGGTAGGACAGCCGCTAGCGATAGACTAAGTATCCTAGCATTGCGAGGCATTCTAGCGGCAAAAGTAAATGTGAATAGGATAGGTAGGTAATAAATAGCAACCAACATCATATGAGAACTGCATGTTTTTAACGCCTTTATCCGATCCTGGGCTCCAGATATTTTAGTCAAAGCTGCGCCAATGCACACATAAGTGATCAAGATAAACACCAACGGAACCCACAGCGTAAGCGCTGGTATCACTTTGGAAGCCAAATCATTAGGCTGATTGTCATTGCAGGCAAGTCGATAGAGTGGCCCATGGTCACAGAAATAGCTGTTGATGACAACAGACCTGCAGAAGGACAGCTGTGTTAGAAGCCCTACAACCACAAACATGTTGAGGATGACGATAATCCAGCTAGCTGCCAAAAGTAAGGTCATGGTCTTCAAACTCAGAATGATCTGATATCATAACGGGCAGGTGATCGCCACTAGCCTGTCGAAGGAGAGTAAGGCCAGATTCAGAGACTGCATGAGGAGGAACACGTAATAAAAAAACAGATAGGTGAAACAGTTTCTGTACGTGATGTACTTGTGGTCGAACCAGAACGTGTCGATAACCTTGGGCACCAGGGCGGAGTTGCCAAACAGGTCTAAAAACGCCAAGTTAAACACAGCAGCATACTTTGGAGTCTTGAGACTCTGGTCTAACAATATCAAGGCCATCACCACCCCGTTTTCCACCACTGACATGATGTAAATCACCAGCAAAAATAAATAATAGTAGTTAACATGAGGGATGCCTGCAAAACCACTGATAATGAAGTATTCTGGTCTCACAATTGTCATGTTTGAGTTCATTGCTTGAGGTCCAAGTGATGTTATAGAGCTTGACCAGCTCCTCTCTCTTTTAAGTCATGCTTGTCTCTCTTCCTGTCCCTCTCCCTCTCCCATGGTGATGTGTGGGGCAGGTGGTTTTATGGCCCACTCTGGTACATTGTCAGCATCACCAGATACAGCCTCAGGAGCAGACGTGTGCGCAGGAGGGAGGCCTTAAGGGCCAGGCACCCTCCCCTCAGACCTGATTGGCAAAAATCCTCTGGCCCAAAAAAACTTACATTTCTATTCTGGTAGGTTTATTCTCAAGGCCATTTTGCAGTAAACATGACATTCTACGGAGAATAACACACAGCACACACAAATTCCTACATTCCTTTGCTTACTTTACATTTTCTAAATGTTTTTTGTTCTTTTTAGCCGAAGCTGCCAGATCTCGTCTCCTGTATTTAGCTTTGTTTACTTGTGTTTTTGGGCAGTATTGCACAAGCAATGTCGCAGTCTGTTTTAAATGTAAACGAGACACTTTTGATATACATAACCTTTAAAAAACTAAGCCATGCGAAAACAGTACCTTTAGTGAAAACATGAAGGTACTGTTGGATGACTATCAAAATATTTTATTTTGTCTAATTTTGAAGTCTCTGAAACATGTCAAACATTGAGCATGGTATTGCTGTCAAAATGGGTATGAATTGAATGAGCTCACATCGTGTTCAGCATAACAGTAGACTAGGGTCATTTGAGATCATCCCACAAATATTTATTGCATTCATTTCTCAAAATGTAATCCGTTAAATTGTGATTTCCCTTCCTTCGGTTGCAAAATAAAATAATCACTAACGACACAAATAATAGTTTTTTTAATAGCGAAAAACTAATAATTATTGTAAGTAATAATAATAATTATTACTTATTATAATGACTCCTATTTTATTTTTTAAGCCAATCAACTCACATACCATCAGGCAGTGAATCCAAACATTTTACAATGAGCCAATCAAAGGATGTACACCACAACACAATACTTAAAATGAAGTATTACATTTGAGTATTCTCTTTCACAGCAATGTTTGATTGCTTCATTCTTTTGAACACCTTCTTCAAAGATTGTTTGATCTCCTGAGTCTGTAAAACATAAATGAGTGGGTTCAACGCTGGAGGTAGGACAGCTGTAAGAGACAGATTAATAATCCTAGCATTGCGAGGCATTTTAGCGGCAAAAGAAAAAGTGACTAAAACCGGAAGGTAATAAATAGCCACCAACATCATATGACCGCTGCATGTTTTAAAAGCCTTCATTCGATCCTGGGCCCCAGATATTTTAGCCAAGGCTGCGCCAATGCACATGTAAGTGATCAAGACAAACACCAACGGAACCCAGAGAATAAGAGCTGGTAACACGAGGGACAATATATCATTAGGCCGATTGTCATTGCAGGCAAGTCGATACAGAGGTCCATGGTCGCAGAAATAGCTGTGGATCACAACAGACCTGCAGTAGGACAGCCGTGTCAAAAGCGCTACAGTTACCAAGTTGACCAGGACGGCAATGAACCAGCAAGAGGCCACCAGTGAGAACATGGTCTTCAGACTCACAATGACCTGATAACGTAATGGGAAGGTGATCGCCACTAGCCTGTCAAGGGAGAGTAAAACCAGATTCAGAGACTGCATGGTTAGAGTCATGTAATAAAAAAACAAATAAGTCAAGCAGTTTCTGTACGTGATGTACTTGTGGTCGAACCAGAACGTGTCGATAACCTTGGGCACCAGTGCCGAGTTGCCGACCACGTCCACAAACGCCAAGTTAAACACTGCAATATACTTTGGAGTCTTGAGACTCTGGTCTGAGCATATCAAGGCCATCACCACCCCGTTTTCTACCATAGACATGATGTAAAGCACCAGTAAAAATAAATAGTAGTAGTTTACATGAGGGATGCCTTTAAAGCCACTAATAATGAAGTATTCTGGCCTCACAATCGTCATGTTAGAGTCCATTGTTTGAGGTCCAAGTGATGTTATAGAGCTTGGCCAGCTCCTCTCTCTTTATGTTTTTCTATGTCTCTCTCCCTCTCCCTCTCTCAGGGTGTTGTGTAGGGCAGGTGGTTTTATGACTCTCTCTGACGGTACGTTATCATCATCACCAGATAAAGCCTCAGGAGCAGACACGTAGACAGGATCCACAGGGGATCATGTCCCATATTCTTTTTAAACCTAGTTTAATTCAAACTTAATTTAAATGTATTATTATTTTTTTAATATTATTTACTACCTTATTAGGCTAAAGCAACACAGATATGATAGGTTAGGTTAAGTCAGCTATTACTATTTCACCCAAAATTCTCTCACCCTCCTAAATAACACTGGAAAAAATGCCACTCCAAAAATAAGCACAAAATAAATAAAAAAAGATATAGTTTTTTGTAATAAGCGAGAAAATCTGCCAATGGAACAAGTGAAAATTGTCTTGGTAAGATTTCTTGAAATAAGACATTATATTTAAGCCTTACAAGATAAGGGTGATCTTGGAATTAGCTTGGAAAACTCATTTTTAGCTATATTTTACTAGTATTGTGATGTTTTGGGTCTATTTTTGAAACAAGACGATTCATCTTTTACAAATAACACAGCAGCGTAAAAACCTCATGACACGTCGAAAAAGCTTGTGAGATGGGACTAAAAACAAGATGTTTTTCGAGAACGTTTCACTTAAGATATTCAAGATGCACTTTCTACAAATAAGCTCATTTATCTCACTTAAATCTTGCTCTTTAGGTGATTTTGTCTTGCATTAAGTGTGATGAGATATTTTGACTAGAAATTATAAAAATAAACTTGGCAAGATTTTGAGTTTTTGCAGTGAAGGTTATACATATTGTAAAAGCGGACTGCACTTAGTAGACATTCAAGTTAATATGCCAAAGACTGAAGAAAAGCAAACACTAAGAGAGTAGGCTCGGTCATTTCTTCAACATGCTAGGTGAAAACCTACATGTATTCATTTAATAAAGACTTGGGCAAAAGATAAGGTTTACAAATATATTAACTTTTGACAATCTTATCAACATCTATTTTAAATTGATTTGGTATGTTTGTTTTATGCACAGTTCTGCCTGAGAATTATAATGAGCCAGCCTGATTTCTAGGTAAACAAGACGCATTTAATATAGACAGTCTAGCAAAACAGCCAAGCATAACCTTACTCATAAACAATGTGGCCAATACATCGATATATATATATATATATATATATATATATATGCCTGCAACTGCAAAATGCATGAAAATGAAAGATAACATTTGGAGAGTCCATAAATTGACAGAAAGCTGTATCAGTCAAAATACAAAGATACTGTTATATAAGATGACAATTAAGCTTTTTTCTTTTCGTCATAGCCTGCTTATTTACAGAGTCCCCATATTTGTATTTATAAAGTATGCTGATATTTTTCCATAGAAAGAATACACATAATATATATTAGTTTATTACATTTACATACCTGTATGAAATTCATACTCATACTAGGCCAAAATTCTACAATAGACGAACCAATGATGTGCGCCATAACATATTATCTTGAATATAATTTCCCATGTAGATATTCTATTACACTGCAGTTTTCGTTTGCTTCATTCTCTTGAACATCTTTTTCAAAGACTCTTTGATTTCCTGAGTCTGTAAAACATAAATGAGTGGGTTCAACGCTGGAGGTAGGACAGCTGTAAGAGACAGATTAATTATCCTAGCATTGCGAGGCATTTTAGCAGCAAAAGAAAAAGTGAATATAATAGGTAGGTAATAAATTGCCACCAACATTATATGACCGCTGCATGTTTTAAAAGCCTTCATTCGATCCTGGGCCCCAGATATTTTAGCCAAGGCTGCGCCAATACACATGTAAGTGATCAAGACAAACAGCAATGGAATCCAGAGAAAAAAAGCCGGTAACACGAGGGACAGTATAAAATTAGGCCGATTGTCATTGCAGGCAAGTCGAAAGAGTGGTCCATGGTCACAGAAATAGCTGTGGATCACAACAGACCTGCAGTAGGACAGCCGTGTTAGAAGCCCTACAGCTACCAAGTTCATGACAATGGAAATAATCCAGCAAGAGGCCACCAGTGAGAACATGGTCTTCAGACTCACAATGACCTGATAACGTAATGGGAAGGTGATCGCCACCAGCCTGTCAAGGGAGAGTAAAACCAGATTCAGAGACTGCATGGTGAGGGTCAAGAAATTAAAAAACTCGTAGGTGAAGCAGTTGTTGTACTTAATGTGCTTGTGGTTGAACCAGAACGTGTCGATAACCTTGGGCACCAGTGCAGAGTTGCCGACCACGTCCACAAACGCCAAGTTAAACACAGCAATATACTTTGGAGTCTTGAGACTCTGGTCTGAGCATATCACAGCCATTACTACCCCGTTTTCCACCACTGAGACGATGTACAGCACCAGTAAAAAGAAATAGTAGTAATCAACATGAGGGATGCCTTTAAAGCCACTGATGATGAAGTATTCTGGCCTCACAATCGTCATGTTAGAGTCCATTGTTTGAGGTCCAAGTGAGGATCTAGAGCTTGGCCAGCTCCTCTCTCTTTTAAGTCATTCTATTTCTTTATCTCTCTCTCTGTCCCTCTCCCTCTCTCAGGGTGATGTTTGGGGCAGGTAGTTTTATGCCCCACTCTGACGGTATGTTGTCATCACCAGAAACAGCCTCAGGAGGGACAGGAGGGAGGCCTCAAGGGACCAGGCTCCTGCCTCTTTGGCTTGGCCCCTTATTGGCTAATGTTCTCCCCTTGCCTCCCCCTAAAAACTTAAAAAATCTAAAATTTTCTTTTTTGGTTTTGACTTTTCTAAAGCAGTTGTTTCATTGTTGTAGTTTCATGACTCGTTCAGCCGGCCCCATTTTGAATGTATCAGAGCGTACTGAATCATTAGCATTCAGTCATCAGGTCTTTGTAATGCTCCCTGTGACGTCTGTTGACGGCTCTGCTCAGGAGGGATCCCGTGGGGCATCCCATTCTGAAGGCCAAGAAGAAGTGTTGTGATGTTTGAACCAAGGCCCCTATCCACCCAAGCATTGAATTCATGGATAAACACTTTAACCCAGAAGGCCGGGATTCGCGTCCCATATTCTTTATTCTGAGGTGACTTACATTTTCAATACCGTTCTGAACAATAGTTCACTATGTCCTCCTCACCCGCTGTCCAGATAAGGAGGCCTTCAGCCGATCGCGGTGAAGGTTCAGACGCAAGGGACGTCTAATCTCTTGAAGAGGTACACGACGTCCCTGCCCCATGTTAAGAGAGGACTTTAAGGTTATGTTGACCAGACATGTTTAATCTAAGGATTAGACAAATATGATATTAATAAGGAGGACTTTTCCTTCACAGAAAGAACCGTCATTTATTTTTTCTGCTCTGCTCTCATCAACGGAATACACAGGGACATGTTGAGGGTTTACTGACAGAGAAAGATTTAGGCTGGAAGTGTATTTATTTATTCTACTTGTGTACAGTCCGCTGTTTCCAGGATGACCAGGGTTCCTGGTTAGATATCTGGAGTTTAATCCATGGCTCTGAGATGACATGTCTCAGAACATGCCTCAGGATAGAACAGGATCTGGATATGCTACTGTTGCATGACAAATTCCAAATGTTTCATGGATTTATGATCATATTTATATAATAAAGAACAATAAGAAGAAACATCTTTATTAGAGGGTGTGTTTTTAAGAAGCTTAGCCAACGAGGGCCAAGGGGCAGTAGCCTAAACCCCTGAGGCCTCCCTGCTGTGCACACGTCTGCTCCTGAGGCTTTATCTCCTGATGATGGCAATGTACCGCCAGAGTGAGGCAGAAAACCACCTGCCCCACGCATCACCCTGAGAGAGGGAGAGACATAGAAATACATAAAGAGAGAGGAGCTGGTCAAGCTCTATAACATCACTTGGACCTCAAACGATGAACTCTAGCATGACGATTGTGAGGCCAGAATACTTCATTATCAGTGGCTTTACGGGCATCCCTCATGTTAATTTATACTATTTATTTTTACTGGTGCTTTACATCATGTCAGTTGTTGAAAACGGAGTAGTGATGGCGTTGATTATCTTAGACCAGAGTCTCAAGACTTCAAAGTATATTGCGGTGTTTAACTTGGCGTTTGTAGACTTGATCGGCAGTTCTTCCCTGGTGCCCAAGGTTATCGACACGTTCTGGTTGGACCAAAAGTACATCACGTACAACAACTGCTTAACCTACGAGTTTTTCAATTTCATGACCCTCACCATGCAGTCTCTGAATCTGGTTTTACTCTCCCTTGACAGGCTGGTGGCGATCACCTTCCCATTACGTTATCAGGTCATTGTGAGTCTGAAGACCATGTTCTCACTGGTGGCCTCTTTCTGGATTATTGCCATTGTCATGAACTTGATAGCTGTAGGGCTTCTAACACGGCTGTCCTACTGCAGGTCTGTTGTTATCAACAGCTATTTCTGTGACCATGGACCTCTCTATCGACTTGCCTGCAATGACAATCGGCCTAATTATATACTTGGTGTAGTGTTAATAACTGTAATTCTTTGGGTTCCATTAATGTTTGTATTGATCACTTACATGTGCATTGGAGCAGCTTTGGCTAAAATTCGCGGAGCCCAGGATAGAATGAAGGCTTTTAAAACATGCAGTGCTCATATGATGTTGGTGGCTATTTATTATTTGCCTATTCTTGCCATCTTTACATTTGCCTCTAAAATGCCTCGCAATGCTAGGATCATTAATATGTCTCTTACAGCTGTCCTCCCTCCAGTGTTGAACCCACTCATTTATGTTTTACAGACTCAGGAAATCAAATTGTCTTTCAAAAAGGTGTTCAAAAGATTGAAGCATTTGAAAGTTGCTGTGTAATTGAACATCCAAATCTGATATTAAATGTCAGACATTGCGGTTTAGTGTACATGCAAGTATGTTAATGTAATCAATTAGTATTTTATTTAGGTATCTTTATTATACATAATCACTCAGGGTATGTTGAGTGTAATAAATTGTTTTTAAATAATATTCATTACAATAATCAGTTGATCTTTTTTATTTAAATTAGGTGTATCATTTGTGTTTTTATTTATTTTAGTTTTCTTGTAACTGAACAAAATTGTATCTGAATTTGATAATTTGTAAAAAATTAATGCATCATATTTTGTATGATCTATAAGACTAAAAGTTTAAATATGATCTTTAATGACCACATTCTGTTATGCTGAACATTATGAGAAAAAATTCCTCATTCAGTTCACGCACATTTTGACGGCAATAAAATACAAATACAAAAAATACAATGACAATACACAACTGTTTGTAATCTTTTGATTAAATAATACCAGTCTTTGAGCAATTTTTTTGATACTCTGCTCATCTCAGAGTACCTACATGTTTTGACTGTTTAGGCTCTCTGCCCCTTTATGACCTATAATATCCATATATCACCTTTAATATTCAGGGATTTTGCAGTTGCAGGTGTGGATATATTGACCCCGTTGTTTAGGAATGAGGTTATTTGCTTGGCTCTGTTTTGATTTGAATATGTATGTTTTTGTTCACATTAAAACAGACTGCCAATTTTTTTTGCTAGTGTAATACTGTGCAAAACACAAATAAACTAAATAAAATGAAAATGCTGTCATGTGTTGTATGTAAGATAGTAAACTGTTGGTACATACAATATCCTTATCTTTGTCTCCATAGACCTTCTTACCATAACCCATTTAGATTTCTCCCAGGGTGGTGAAAACATGACCATCCTACTCTGCCTCATTATCTTAGTTGGTGCTGTCCTACTTTCTTGGAAAAGTTCACTTTAGCATTTTCTGAATGCAGACAATTTTCGCATATGTTCATCTTATTTGTGGAGAAAGGAGAAAAAAGGAGAAAGATTTTGTTATTTTTTATAAAATATTATTTGCTTACACCTTGTGTTATTTGAACCTAACCAAGTAGTTATGTTGCCTAAACAAAGCTGTTATCAGGTTCATTTGGAGTACCCTCAAGTGAATTAAGGTACCCCACGAGGGACCTTGATTCACTCAGGGGTATTCCAAATGAATCCCTGAGTGAATGAGTTTCCTTCCCAAACAGTCCTGTGACTGACTGAAGTCCTAAGTGCCAAAAATAAATGTAAATGGTTACTACTGGTGAGATTTTTTGGGGGAAAAATTTACAGATTGAGCTTCCAAATATGACATATATGACAACCAACAGAGTCAAGGTATCTGCTGAGACCAGATCATTGTGCAATTGTGCAAATGTGCCCTGAACTTAAATGAACATAGTATTACGGTAGCACTGTTGTACATGAAGTACGATTATAATAAGACGTTTGTGTTTTCATGATATAAGTGTGTTATATGATATATGACTGCATAGTGTCACGCTTGAAGCTGTTCAGCTGAAGTTGATGTTTTTGTTAAAGTGCAGCTCCATTCTTTTGCTAAACAGATGCTAATTGTGTTAGCTTGCTATGCTGCTTATTGTATGGAGTTAGGGGCATTCATACATGCATTTCATTTCATGTATATATTTTTTCTAACGTGCTTCTCACAGGTTGGTTTGAACCCCGTTTTGTAACCATGACCTCATCGCTCGACCCTCGACCTTGTTCACCAATCGAGGTATGGATAGAGTGAAAGGTAGGGCCAATTATTTCATAATCCTATCGATTGACAGTTAATGACTGTCGTCGACACGCCTACAAAAATGTCATAATGGTAATTTGTTAATAAATAGATGTATACATTTTGATAATATGCCAGCAAATAATGTACCATTCCTATTGACTAAACAAACATTTAAATACACACCAAAGTCATCCTCAAAAAACAAAGCCAACGATGCTTTAAACCACGCCTCTTTGAAGGTCTGTGCTCCTCTGCTCCTACCTATCTTATATCCAGTATGCACCACTGCTATTGGACCAATATCATTGCTTTGGAGGCCACAGTTTTTGAATGGAATGCGGTGGTGACCTGTCACTCAAACCTTTTCTAAAACTGACTTACGATAATTAGAATAAAGCTTGTGTCATACCCATTGTTACTTCGCCAATTTGGGCCCATTTTGCTTCGGAACTGAAGGATGAAGGGTAAAGAGGATGCAGATAAACCCATTTCCGAATTTGTCAAGAATAGGACCCTTGCTTAACTTCTGAACTAGAGTTCTCCCAGACACTGAGTTTACAAGCTACCTAGAAGACCAACAGCTGCACTCATCAGAAGATCCCCATGTCTGCTGCCAGGACCATTTTTCGGTTTCTGTGAATGGAAAAAGTTGCACGGCACTACATGTTTTTAGCACCGCTGGAAGTGTGGTCACACCCCTCCGTGGCATGGAACGTCGACCACATCAACAGAAAAAGACAATGTTTTCTTGCTTGTTTTTTTATTTGACGGGGACAAGGTGTGGCAAGGGTCAGCAGTAGCTCAGTCCGTAGGGGACTTTGCTCGGAACCGGAGGGTCGCGGGTTCAAGTCCAGCTCGGAAGTATGGAGGTGGACTGGTGGCTGGAGAGGTGCCAGTTCACGTCCTGGGCGCTGCCGAGGTGCCCTTGAGCAAGGCACTTAACCCCTAACTGCTCCCTGGCGCCGCTACATGGCAGCCTATAACTCCACCGTTGTATGTTTCTCTCATTGCATGAATATGGGCCAGTCTGTATTTGTGGGTGTGCGTGTATTTCAGGTCAAAATGTGTGTACACACTAGCCTGGGTAGACCCATGCTGCCTTGCTCGCTTGAAAATTTGAGTTTTCTTTTTCCTCTGTTGCAAAATGAAATGCTCCAAAAATCCTACTGACTATTGTACTGACTAGTAGTATTTCCCATATTTGTCAATAATATATACATACTTAGACAATACAAACATTGAACATTGAACCAAGTCAACGGATGAACACTACGACCTAATATCTTCAATGAAATATCACATGAATATTCTATTACACATCAATTTTCGATTGCTTCATTCTCTTGAACATCTTTTTCATGGACTGTTTGATTTCCTGAGTCTGTAAAACATAAATGAGTGGGTTCAACGCTGGAGGTAGGACAGCTGTAAGAGACAAATTAATTATCCTTGGATTGCGAGGCATTTTAGCGGAAAAGGAAAAGGTGACTAGAATAGGTAAGTAATAAATTGCCACCAACATTATATGAGCACTGCATGTTTTTAAAGCCTTTACTCTGTCCTTGGCTTGGGATACTTTAGCCAAGGCTGCGCCAATGCACACGTATGAGATCAAGACAAACAGCAATGGAAAAATAAGCATAAGACCTGTTATTAGTTCGCCAAATATCCTATTAGGCCGATTGTCATTGCAGGCAAGTCGATAGAGAGGTCCATGGTCACAGAAATAGCTGTTGATCACAACAGACCT
>JAOPJJ010000127.1:14171488-14183874 GCA_027122795.1 Enchelyopus cimbrius
GAACGCTATTGCTCAGAGCATGTGTGTGGTAGCTAGCTAGTTCTGCATTATATCATGGGCATTGTTACAGGACCCATATTGTGCTAGATTATACATTTACTTCTATATATAATCAATGTTTAGAAGAATTGTTAGCAGGCTTTATTTACCTGAGTAACACAAATATACTCATTATTTTACATTATAATAAGGGACTACTTTATGTTCTAGTAACATATTGTTTCATGCACTAGGCGATTATTGAACGTTATGCATATCTGTAAGTTTGGATTCAAACAGTCAACAATTAAACAACTTCTCCAGTGTTTTTTCTTTCTTTCTGAATAACAAAGTTGTGTAAAAAGATACACATACACAAGAAAAACTAATTCTGATTCATGGCTTTAATAAAATATTCAATAACATCAACCTTTCCACATAAATTATTTTACAAAATCAACAATGATAAGAATAATATATAATAGTAACTGTTACTAGATCAATTATCCCTTACAATGATATGTATATGGGTGCAGGACAGCTAGCCTATTTACAATAGGTTAAGTCTGGTTTGGATCCTCTCACACCACAATGGATGAAGGCAATGTGTTGCAAACGGATGGCTGCAGTCAGAACAAACCGCCTGTTATCCAACCACTGTTTCAACAGTTTGGCTCTACAAGCCAGCCATAACCAGCCTGCCCAGGTGTCCTTATGTTAGCACTTGGACCCTTAGCATGTTCTGTTACAGCCAATGAGGATGGAAGAGCAGGAGTTATAAAGAAATGAGCGTTAAATGTGTGTATTTTCTTTATGCTAGGTGTGTGGTGTGTGTTTCTTTCTGACGTTATTTTTGTTTATTTATAGCCTTACAGTAAATTACCTGTATCTGAATTCCCTGTAGGTTGTGTTTCTAAATGACTTAATACAGTATATATTAAATATATTGATCGGAATATTGTTTCAATAACAAGCATCTGTCTGAGACCCTTGAAATAAAGACCTACTGTAACTATGAAGTCTGTGCTGCTGCATGTTGCTGTGTAACGTCGCCCCCTGCTGGGGACACTGATGAAGTACAAGCCCTGCCAAAGCAGCTCTCAATGTCCTTCAGCAGTGACGCAAACTTCAGTCAAAGGTTTACATCACCGCTTACAGAAATACTCTAAAAGTCAGAAGTCATGTTGCAGGTTGAACACAGTGTGCTCGGCTCTCACAGCTCACACACGCGACTAGAAACGAGCTCTGACTCGAGCTCTGCACAGTCCCTAATTGTTTTTAAACCCCTTTTAAAAACCCACCTCTTTTCAATCGCCTTTGGCTAGCTTCTCCTCTGATGCAATCAGTGTATAATTTGTTTAATATTATCTTTTATTGCGCTTCTTTCTTATTATTGTATTTTGTTTTTTAATTGCCTTTTTTTTGTCCATAACTTTGCACTTTTACTGTGAAGCACTTTGGTGCGGCTTAGCCGTTTGAAAATGCGCTATATAAATAAAATTGACATTGACATTGACAGTGCAACAATAGCATTGTTGTCACACGGACCTGTTTGAGTGCGACACCGGAAACAGACTTTCCGGAAAGTGTAGCTGACGAGAAAAAAGGGCGGAAGCGCGGCTGAGTTCATCGAGGTTCACAAGGACGTCCATCGAGGATACCATTATGTTATTGTGAGTCAATGACCTTTTATAGTGATGTGATAAAATACTACCATCATATCCCAACCTATGAAGAGTAGACTGATGAGTGCTTTACCAGACTGAAACCAGCAGGGGGCGCCCTCTGCCCTCTGCTGGATGTCATCAGCCCTGCAGCACCAAGGAGCCCCCACACTGGGGCAGACACGATGGGATTGAGACGCATGAAAAGTGTGTTCACGTGGTTAGGAGCCATATTCTGTTTAGTATTATTTGTGTGCAATGCTTGTTTTTGGTGTCCGTCTTCTAAAACCTTTTCATAGATAAAGACGCAGGTTAGAGACCTACAAGAAGCGCACACAGAACAGCGATGGATCTCACTCGTGCACTCAGAACTCACAGAAACACACTCAACCTTCAACATAAAGACTAAACAGAAATACATACTCTGCCCCTTTTTAAAGCTCATTTTATGATCATACATTATTATATTTATTGATTTACGCACCACAAATGGACTCATTGGCTACACACAAAAACAAGCTCACACAGACAAAAAGACAATCTTCCACCCTTGAGTGATTTGCAACTTTCGTGCCAGCCTGCT
Source organism: Enchelyopus cimbrius (assembly GCA_027122795.1). Classification (NCBI taxonomy): domain Eukaryota; kingdom Metazoa; phylum Chordata; class Actinopteri; order Gadiformes; family Gaidropsaridae; genus Enchelyopus; species Enchelyopus cimbrius. Next base: position 14,173,715 of record JAOPJJ010000127.1, read on the forward strand.
CTCCCACCAAAGCCAGGTCCTGATTCTTTTGAAGAGAGAGTCATGCAGTCCATACATTTGTGGGCGTGGCTTGGTGTGTCTGTGCTCATACAAACATTCAAGTCATTGGTAGTGTGTGTGTGTTTTGTTTCGACAGCTGTGAAAGACAAGTAGGATAAGGTTTGTGATAGAGGCTTAACCTTAGGCAACTGGTCAATCAGGTGTGATATCCTTATTGTTAATCTGAAGTACAGAGTTGGCGTTGACGGGCCTAGACTTTTTAGTTTTTAATATGCGTGTACCTCCAGATTGACTCTAAACATCTTGCATCTTTTTAGCTAGTAGCCTATGCTCGTTGGAAGATTAAAACGATCCCATCTTGAGTATGACTAAATTTGGTCCGTATGATTAATACCCAAAATATGTGGTCATGTTTCCAGAAATAAAGAAAAGGGACGTGTTTAGGTTTTGTTAATTAGCATAGTGAATACATAGGGCACTGGAACAGTACTCAAAGATTGGGCCCAATGCTGTGCTCTGATGTGTCCAATCAGGAATCGTTGTGAATCTTTTTTTACAAACAAATAGCGAGCAAGAGCCTTTCAAATAATTCAAATATCCGTCAATATTTTCTAATTTGGGGCCTGTCCCTGGAAAACTCTTTAATGTGTTCTGGTCTTTAATAGGCCGGCAGTACCAGCTGACCGCACAGCTCCGCTGGTTCCTGGCTTCCCCAGGGACCTGACCTGACCACTGCTTCAACACCACCGCCCGGACCACCTCCACCACCTCATATTATCTCCAGACTGAAACTGTTCACCATAGCTCTATACCGGACCTCCTTCATGCCTCTCCTGTTTCTGCGTCTCCCTGGCCGAGACGTAGCTCCGTTTGCCCGGCTAGTGGCCGAAGAAACTAGGGGATTCAAATACATGGAAAGCGTGTTTTTGTGAGTGTATTTTAACTGGGTACACTGCAGCACAGACATTTGCTTACCAATACAAACAAAAGGTGACATGGCTTCTTGAGGAACAGGTGTGAATGCGTGGGCGCGGGTGTCCGTGTTGCGTGTGTGATGTTGTGACGATAAACCAACAACTACATTTGGTCTGATGGTCGGTTGAACAGGTCAAAAATGTATGATATCTAGCGACACGCGACCGATGGCTGTACGAACATTGCACGATCTGTGGTGAAGTAGTGCTCGGCTCGCGCTGCGTGCTCACTCTCACACGGGAGCCCCGGACAAGGGCACATCCTTTCAGTTTATAGGAAGTCAAATCAGTCTGACACCCACACGGCAGGAAGCAAGTGCAAACCGGAATTGTTCATCTTACAATGTTTGCATATTCTGTCTAAGCACACCACCCTTTGTAGATGAGGGAGCCAGCCATACAGAAACGAATGCTACGGCGCAATAAATGACAGTGCATGTTCGTTATTCGTTTTTGTATGTTGTTTTTAACTTTAAAACTTAATAGTAACATTATAGAATTTAATAATGAAATCATTTGCTCCCCTGGGATCTTTAAACGTCGCCGCTGTACCATCTGGCAACGTGATCTTCATCTCGGCAGGGTTAACAACCCCGATTCGAGGGTCCTCGATCTTACACACGTCGCTGAACTTAGCCCGTTGCGTTGTCTGCTGAATACCATCGTCGTCGTGAGGAATTTCCCTGCAGCCTTTTGAAGAATGGCCACCTTCTCTTGATAGTCGTCAGACTGGCCACCGCCCGCCTGCGTACTTCCGCTCAATTTTCTTTTCCCTTCAGTAGTCGGTCTGGGTTTGCTGCAGAGGTTTTCTCCGGCAAAATGGTCGCCGGTTCAATCAGCGAACAGAGGGAGTGGCTGAGAGCAATGACGTTGACGTATATTGATTATATACATTAGTTGAAATTATTGTATAATAATTGGATATATTATACATTATTGTATAATATTGTATTTGTACATATTATATATACTATATTGATTATATATTAAAAATAGGATGTCTATGGTTGGTGTTGCTTGTTTACAGCCTGCGTGACAGACGTCACGACCAAAAGCTAGCGATTGGTTGTGGCAGATCCTGAGTGGCACCGGGCATATCCAACGGTTTTAAACTTCAACAGACACCCGCCTTCCAGTGAGTTAATGTGTTTCAATTGAGCGATTCCAGACCTTCTGCACAAATGAAATGAAATACGTTGGTCTGGTTGAACCCAGGCTAGATAGTAGTGGCATCTCGCAACGAAATGCTCTCGGTGGACTTGAGGGACCGCTTCCCCGGTCAGCAGAAGCTTTGACTTTAGAACTTTCTGGTCAAGGTTGAGGAAACCAGCTAAGAAACATCAGAACAATCAACACCAATTTGTCAAAGAAGAAGAACAAACACATCACATTAATGCAGTGAAGGCTGCTGTAACAGACATGGCTTCACCCTGACTCAACCACTGAGCTCATCCTGCCTGTACTTAAAACCATGCCAAGTTTGTTGTAATAATGAGAGCCATGTTAGCTCACTTCTCTCGTGTTTCATTCCTGCAGATCCCCCTATGGTCACTCTCACAGCATGGCGTGAGCAGCATCATTTGCTGACCAGAGCCTTTGGATTAATGGATGCAAATCCTAGTTTATGGATTCGGGGCCGGAGGTGATACTGGATGCAGAGACGTTTTTCATAGTAGAAGGACAAACAGACTCTGGTGAGTACCATCTTCAAGTCAGAGGAACAGTTTTCTGTTCCTCCGAATCTGTTACATTATTGATAAATGTATGTATCTTTTCTTATATAAAAAATATGTTAAGATTATTTAAATATAATAGTAGATTTACAATATAAATATGTTAGGATTAGATAAATATAATAGTAGATTTACAATATAAATATTATGTTAAGACATGTTTGTACTGCTTTCATATATTATATGACCATAACTTATAGATGCATTTCAATTGATTATATTTTTCTGAATATAATGTTACTACAAAGGAATTTATACCCAGTGACTCTATAAGATGTTGTCTGAGCATGTTGTTTCTCCAGAACCATGGGGTCCAGTCGTCTCATCTGCGGTTTCATTGGTAAATATTCCACACAGCACGACAGAATATATCCGACATATATAGCTGAAATGTTCATGCCGTGACGTTTCACAGTTGAACGCATGTTATCGTGCTCATGAGTGTGTAAGACTCCTACCACCATGTTTTCAAATTTTTTATTTACTTAACAGATCCAATAGTTGCAAGATAGATGCTTGTTAATTTAAGCTGAATATAGCTCAAATCTAATTTTCTAAGCGTTGTAGTATTTTCCCCATCACCAGGTGTTGTCCTCCTGTCAAAGTCACCTGGATTTTCAGGTATTTCCATGTGCCCTCTTCAGAAGCTGATGAAGAGTTATCCAACGTATTTCAGTTGGATTTGAACTAAAGAATATCATTTGAACAACTTGGCTTTGGTTTCACTCCATTTAGCTGCATCCCGCGTTAACTTGGCGTTGAACGGCACGGCTGTTCAGTCTTCAATCTGGGACAACGGAGCAGCTGAACGCGCCATCGATGGGAACTCCGACCCTTATTGGACACGCACAAGCTGCAGCTCGACCAGCGTACAGGCTCGCCCATGGTGGAGGCTGGAGCTGCCTGGTGTGTACAAGGTGACAGAGATCGAGGTCACTCGTGTTGAACATCCCAAATTCGTCACCGGTATGGAAATTCACATCGGGAATTCACTGGCGAACAACGGCAACGACAATCCAAGGTGAATCACTCGTGTCCTCTACGCTACTTCCACTAAATACTGTTGGCCATTCTTGTACCCTAAGCCAAAAACGTTCTGGTTGGATCACTAATGACATGCTTTTAAGTGTCATCTTAGTAAATTATTAAATATTATTATGAACACGAAACAACAACAAACTACTGTATCTTCTCTCTCCGTCTCTTTTCCTCAGGTGCGCCTTCATCAACGATAACCCAGACTGCTTGACTCAGACGGTCAAGTGTTGGGGAATGGAAGGAAGGTTCATCAACTTTTACCATCCTGATCAAGAAAAATACCTGCAGTTTTGTGAGATCAAAGTGTACGGAGGTAGGGACTCTCCATCATTACAAAACACCGTAGACAGAGATAAGGGAAAAAACAGCGAACTGGCACCGACTGGATGAAAAGGTCCTCGGCGTATGAAGGCGTCGTGATCGGAGACTTCCGGCAGGGCAGGTGTGTGGGAAGAGGAAGTGGCAGCCGACGCCGTCCGCTGGGTGGCGCCAGTGGACCGTGTGGGGATGTAACACAACTGTTACAGCATGGCATTGTCACTGCCAGGGTTAGGGGTTAGTTTCCCACTCAGGGCTACTTATTATAACAATGTATGGACGACAGTATTGTAAGATTCTTTGGGTAAAGGCATCCACCAAAACGACAATCTGAATTCAGTGTTTTCAATTATTTCAGTGGGACAATTACCACTGGTGGTACACATGGGTACTGCAGGCCGTACGTTGGATTCATTGATGTTGAATTAGGTAGATGTACTAGCCTGGGTATTACCCATGCTGCCTTGCGCGCTCGAAAATGTCTAACTGCCAGGCAGTCTGGTGGCTATGCCCGGTTGCTTTCGCAAGAATTTGCGATTCTTTGATATCCAATCACAGAACGAGGAGGGACGGAAAGACGATGACGCGTACTATTCGGCAGACGGAAGCTTGTAGTTCGTTCGTCAAAGCAAAGCTCTCTTTCGATCTAGCTGTGGACAGTGTTCTAGATAGTTTACTCTCTCACCACTACAGTGTTGATTGTCTCCCCAGAGCTGGCTCCAGCCTCCATCAGCATTCAGGGGATCAGGAGGAACATCACACTGGTGGGGACGCGGCTGGGCTGGTCAGACGCCCTGCTCTACTGCAGAGACTCTCACTGGGACCTGCTGAGCCTCATGGGCCCAGAAGACCAGGAGATGATTGATGAGCTGGTGGCTCGCGCCCCCTTCCCACTAACCAGCCACCTCTGGGTGGGCCTGCGCAGGTACTGGCCAGACCTTGGTGTCTATCAGGCAAACAAGTCAGTTCTTACAGTCGCCACTTTGTCCATCGGATCACTTTGTCTTCACAAAAATACCATGAAGAATATATTTCCACCAACGTAAGTCTTAATCTCTTTCAATGTCGGTAGGTCAAGACTAGGGAGCTCCTGGTTTTGGATGTCAGGCGACCCTGTGGTCTTCACCCAGTGGGACCAAGGATCACGGCATTCCAGCCCCTGTGGGGGCGTGTCCAGTGTGGAACCTTCCACATGGAGGGAACGCTACTGTGGAGAACATCTTAACTTCATCTGTTTTACAGGTTGGTACCGAGCCTTTAACAGGTTCTAACCAACTGTCTGCAAATCTGCAGGCGTTCTTGAATTTCAATTTCTTACCTTCTTGAATTTCTATTTCTGCAGGTCCGAAGGAGAGGGAAGGAGGAAACAAGTTGCGTTTCTATAGTTCCACAAGAGAGAATCAAATACGTTGCAGTTAACTTATCCTCACTGGGGAAAATAGTTGACAATATATGTCAACTAGTAATATCTGTATTGCTATCATTTTATTATTTTATGTTGTTTTAATGTCATTTAAGCAACCTTAACCCACCAGACCCCATTCTGCAACACCTTATTGACTCAACAAATGAGTGGTTTAGAAAAAGGCTACCAGGTTTGAAAAGAGGTTACCAGTTTAAGTTGAGACATTGCAGTTGGAGTGATATGTCAATGACAATTTCATTTTGTTCACAGTATCAGAAAATGTTAAGGGGGCGAGGTGACCAGCATAGCAGGTGTAACTCCATTTTTCCCAATAAAAATAATGTTTGAATGGAAACATTTTTTTCATGTCTATGCTGGCAACAAGTAGAGCGAACAAAAACATTAAATACCGCAAGTCATATCATTATCGCAATATAAATAATGTTATCGCATATCGCACGTTTTCCTAATATCGTGCAGCCCTAGTATACATTCCTTTGTATTAAATACAATCATTTGAGATGGATCTATGAGTAATGGTCACGTAACATATTTAAGAAATACAACCATGACAATCATACCATTATATGGATATTTTACATTTTAACTGTTTTATTTAACTATATCAAACGGTGAACTAAACTTCACATAATATTTAGATTATAAATCGTTCTCTTACTTGAAGGTGGTACTCACTGGAAGAGTCGGTAGGTCCTTCTGCTCTGAATGAAGCGTCTACGTCTGGAACCAGCGCCAGACTGGTGGATTTGCGTTAATGAAAAATGTAAATACCTGCTGTGAGAGTTACAATGGTGTCATCTGCATAAAAGGCCACGTGGGTCACAGGAGGTGAACATAACAAAAACATGGCCGTCTTTATTACAACAAGCTGGGACCTGCTGAGCCTCAGGGGCCTCAGAAGACCTGCCCCTGCGTTCCAATTCTCGTACTTACCGTACCTATCTTGGGAACGTAGTGTGTTCCGATTGCCATTGCGGCGAAAAAAGAAGTGTACCTAAAGGACCCGGATGGTGCCCTCAAACCGAGCAAAACGCTGAGTGTGGATCGGGGTAACGCTTTTCGCACTCGGCGGCGGCCATCTTAGCGACGTAGCGGAACAGGCGGGGTCAGGCTGAGCGGCGCTCGGTTCGAAAAAACAAACACGGCTACCGAAATGCCGTGGCCGCGCAGATGAGAGCCATTATAATACAATTTACTTACGGCAAGTACAACATAGAGTATTCGATTCGGAACAGCACTCATTTCTGTCCGATCACCTGAAAGTCTGCGTGTACTACGTTTAGGTGTACTCATGGACGTATGGATATCGGAACACGGCCCTGGTGGTCCGCGCCCCCCCCCCCTTCCCACTTCCCGTATATCTTTCAAAGAGCAACAGTGGATATGCTCCTAACCCATGAGTGAGGCTACTTGGAACATGATCATGATGTTCTCATGGCCGGCGCGTCCCTGACTCATTTGCACACTCAAAGCGGGCCAAACCGCCTCCGGAGGACCTTTGGGATCATTCAAAGCGGTGCGCCTCCGTGGTCGTCCTTCCAGAGGTAAACACGCCCACCGTTAACGTTCCAGAGGAAGGCGTTCAATTCCACTTCCTCATCGGAACGTCCGTCTGCGGCAGTGAGGAGTCCTCCACTCCATCTCAGTAAGTCTTTCCCTCTCTTCGATCCATGTTCCACTTAACTTCATACCCCCCTCAGTGTAACTTTATACAGCACAGCGTTCTGCCAGAGACATTCTCCAGTCGGCCCCTCTCCCTTCATCAACACATTTGCGTCCATTCAAATGTATGCAAATGTGCTGCTGAAGGAAATACACGAGCAGCGAAATATGGTTCAAATTCTGTCCATAATGCACCCCTAAATTGATTATTGCTGAGAAAATGTATAAAGGAAACCCAAAATATAAATGGAATTATGATGTAATTAACTTACTGTATATGTATTTATATATATATATATACTTATCTCTGTAGGACGCCTCCTTTTTGGGCCTATTCAGAATCCGTAGTACCAACAGATTGAATTGCTAGCATAGCCGGGTGGCTAACATCTTAAATATTAGTTATTTCAAATGTAGCATGTTGTGGCGGCGGCCAAGAAGACACGGAATCCGGCTGTCGGTCGAAGGGTTCTGTGCCTCATACACCGCTTGACTTCAGAATGCCCGTTTATTCGCACACCAAAAACACTGGCCAAATCGCGCACCCCACCAACACGCATGTCACCCAAGGTGACGGTGGCAGTGGCAATAATGACATTAACACATGATTACAATAATGCACACATACACAATCAACTCCGGAATGTTGTTAAATTAGAAGGAGGAACCAAGTTAAGGCCTCTGTCCGGATGGAAAAGCAACGGCAAGACGCAACGGCTTGAGTCCGAGTATTTATTCTGTTCACAATTCTATGTTCTATGGATTATTATAATAAGGCCCGATGCACCCGATGCGATTCTACAAGCGCTGTGGTTCTCTCAGAGGGTTCCGTCTGACGTCGATCTGCTCCACATGAAGGGAAGAGGAAGGAGAGGTCACAGTTTATATTTAATGGCCCCTGAACCGGTACTTTTCCGTGGAGGTGGCATGTCCTTTTTGGGTGTTGTCGTCTGGCGTTGGTAGATGGCCCACTCCGTCTGGAGATGGGAGGATCTCAGGCTCATCCGGGAGTCGGTTTCTGCCGGCCCACCTGTGGACAGTTTCTAACCCCCCCTCCGTATCTCTCCATTCCTTGATAGTGCATTTTAAGGGGACCTTTGATTTACTACAACAGGAACAAACCAACCCATGACAACAACCCCAACCGCAATTACGGCACACTTTTATTTAAGGAATTTGCATATCCCAGGCTCCCCGACGCGATCCTGGGAGGAGTCGCCACACGGCTCCCACCTGAGGGGTCAGTCGTCCCTGACGACCCCAACACCAGTCTCGTAGAGCACCCCCAAAACTGCCACATACAGTCCAAACAAAGTTAAGAAGAATAAGAAAAAAGTTACCAAGTATATTCAAACCAAAGTCAAACGTGAACCCACCCTTAAGTTGTTCATTTATATATATATAAAAAAAATGTTTCCATGGTATGGAAATGCTGCTCTTATACCAAATATATCCAGGAAGGCGACAGTGCACCACGTCCAGACAGAGGCTGGAAAACATGCAAAGAGATTGGAAATGGATTCTGTACGGAGGGGCGACCGATGCAAATGATCGAAAATTCAGAGCACATGATCCGAGATGGGCGGGAGCTAAAGAGTGAGGACAAGGCTGGGCGAGGGACGGCTCAACGGGCAAAGGCAGCCACACATCACCTGGGAGAAGCTGTTGAAGAGGCAGCGTGTGTGGCATGTTTGGGGTGGAAACAGAAGAGGAACAAACCCGAGCCCTGTAATGCCACAGTCACTGCGTTACGTTGAATAAAGGCTGGATGTTTAAATGTCCATATTTGAACAATGCGTACGGTCATTGTGTTACCTGGAGGGGCGTGATTGGGAGGAACGCCCCCCCCCCGATCTGAACCAGAGTGGTGCTTTGTTATTGGACCTCTGTGCTAGTCGCAGTTTGTCCATAACGACCACCGTGTTCGAGCATAAGGGTGTCCCTATGTGCACGTGGCACCAGGAAACTCAGGTAATGACAAAACATGTACATAGTTAATTGTGTTGTGTTGTGCAATATTGGCTCATGCGGTTATGCACGTACATCAACATAAATAAATGTACATAAATATATGTTTAGCATTTTATTATATTATTCTGATCATTGTTGATTTTGTCAAGCAAGGTATGTGGAAAGGTTGATATTATTGAATATTTTTATTAAGAAAACCATAAATCAGAGATTAGTTTTTAGTAAAACTAATTTAGTAATTATCTTTTTACACACCTTTGTAATTCATGAAGAAAGAAAACACTGGAGAATTGTTTTTAATTACTTACCAGCTTAATCCAAACGCTCCAATATGCTACTAAAACATGAAGTACTCCCTTATTATAATGTAGTATAATGAGTATATTTTTGTTACTCAGGTAATTAAAGCCTGCTAAAACTTCTTCTAAACACAACAGGACAAATTATTTTATATTCATACAGTCAAATTATCGGTCTTTGGTCAGTGACAATAGAGTCACACTAACAAACAATTTGGCTAGTATACATTTATACGCAAAAGGAACACTCACACACACTCAAACCTGAAGATTGACTGGAAAAGATGTACACCTCACACTGGTGTTTACACGCTTATGTGTTTGAACTACTTTGAATGTCAGGAACAATACATTTTACCCCCAATTATATTCCCTTAATACAAACTAATCAATACGTTATTAAAGGCATAGTCTCTGCATAGACTTATTAAAGGAATAGACCTCAACAGTGGGGCTAGCAAAAAACCTAAACATCTCAAAACACAGCCTTTCGGCGAAATGAACGCCTGAACCGATCTATTTAATCGTAAACAAACTGGAAATAAGGCTTAAAGTGAAAAATGCCGGACTATGCCTTTAAAATGAAACTACTGTGTGATTATCGTTCCTGTAACAAGTGACAGGGAAAGATGAAAACAACCAGATACATTTTTTAGACGTCCACGCATCAATCAACATATCAACATATTGATCGAACTACCTCTGCTCAAAAAGAACTGCATTGATTATATGTAGAAGT
>JAOPJJ010000127.1:14518943-14530018 GCA_027122795.1 Enchelyopus cimbrius
TCCATGTTGGGGTTTGATAGTGTAGATGTTAGTTCTTCAGCAGGCTGGGGTTTGATAGTGTAGATGTTAGTTCTTCAGCATGTTGGGGTTTGATAGTGTAGATGCTAGTTCTTCACTATGTTGGGGTTTGATAGTGTAGATGTTATCTCTTCACCATGTTGGGGTTTGATAGTGTAGATGTTAGCTCTTCACTAGGTTAGGGTTTGATAGTGTAGATGTTAGCTCTTCACTATGTTGGGGTTTGATAGTGTAGATATTAGTTCTTCACTATGTTGGGGTTTGATAGTGTAGATATTAGTTCATCATGTTGGGGTTTGATAGTGTAGATGTTAGTTCTTCACTATGTTGGGGTTTGATAGTGTAGATATTAGTTCTTTACTATGTTGGGGTTTGATAGTGTAGATGTTAGTTCTTCGGCATGTTGGGGTTTGATAGTGTAGATGTTAGTTCTTCAGTAGGTGGGGGTTTGATAGTGTAGATGTTAGTTCTTCACTAGGTTGGGGTTTGATAGTGTAGATGTTAGGTCTGAGCATGGCAAGGCTACTGACCCAGGATACTGAAGACATCTGCCAGGATGGAGGTCATGTCCTCTCGGAGATCCTGTAAACACACCCATCAGTGCACCAAACCACAAACATGGCCAACAACCTTCTGTGAGCGCCAGTCTAAGCTAACTCTCATCGCATCATATTTACCATCATGTCTCCGAGGACAGAAGCAGCCAGGTCCAGCTTGAGGTTACCCTGAACCACCTGCCAGCACAGCTCGTATAGGGCCGTCTGCATATCTACACACACACACACACAGTTTAGTGCGCAAAATAACAATTGATTTAGTCTGCAGAGAGCCAAACAGTTCCTAAAGTCTGTACAATGTACTACAGACAGTGCTTATAACACTAGGTCAGTAAACAAATTGGCGCTAAACATCTCAGCTATACGTACAGGGAGTACTTCCTTCAGCTCATATGCTCCATATGTCTGGAATGACTTTCATAAGACAATAGACCTGAAGTCATTGCCCTCCATAGACGTTTTTAAAAACCTCTTAAAGGCAGCTTTAACAGAACAGTGTCACTGTTTCTAGTTTGGTCTGTCTCAGTAACACTTAAATGTACTCTTGCTTGTGGTTTACGTCGTCTCTGTACTCGTCTCCCTGTATTCTTGCTTGTGCTTTGCATGTTAAACTGTCATCTTTGTACTCCCAGCAGGCTATCTTGGCCAGGACTCCGCGGAAGACTAGATTGTATATCTCAATGGGACCTTCCTGGATAAATAAAGGTCCAATAAATAAAACTAAATGTAAACACTGCCAACTCCGTTGGCAGAATCTAGTTGATACGGTCTGCACAATCAACACCCCAGACCAACGAGATGACTAACGATACGTCTATGCGATATGGGTCCAGTCTGGTGGGTGAGCGTAGAAGCTTTAGTGTGCAGGGAGGAGTGAGAGAGTGAGAGAGAGTATGTCTGCATTAAACCTGAGCTCACCTCTAACCTCACAGCCATGGTTGGGTTTCTCTGTGAGCTCCTTACACAGCTGTACACTGGGAGAAAAAACCAGGAAACATCACCATCATAATCATGCATGTAGAGAATCCCACATTCAAACAAAGCCTTCTAGCCTGAACCAAGCCTGTGATTGATTCCAAGTAACCAGGATCCATACCTTTTAACAAAAATGGGCGGTTCAAATATTAATATGGGTAAAATACTTTACATGAAAAGTTAGAATAGGTATTAAACTCTTTAAACACATTAATCCTATTTGGGAGGTACGGTTTCTTAAATATTGGAATCACAATTCTACTAAAACATTCAGTGATCAACAGATGACAGAATGTTCAGGTGATGCTTTAAAGCGAGATCTTGATGAGGGTCTCCGCTATTCACCTGTAACATTGAATAACAGCGTATAACATCATGATAATACTGTAGAATACGATATAATACCGTATTATCTTCCATATAACCTGATGATATAATACTGTAGAATGTGATGGAACACCGCATTATCTTTAGTTATCCGCTACAAGCCGTCTGAAGGATCCATTGAATCCAACATTTAGTATTATCCTACAGAGCGTACAGTCAAATCAAACCATTTGCTGAACGGCATTTACTGACTTTAATAACTCAACAAATAGGCCAGCGCGCAAATGGAATGAGCTCCTTTATGCTAATAAATAGCCTTTAACCAGCATGCTAACGGTGAGTCCGGCTTGAGATGTGTAGCGTTATTATTCATGAGACGTGGGGTCTTGGTTTAACTCACTATTATTATGACTATAATAACTAGCACACGGTGTGGTATGCAGGGAAGAGGCTCCTAAAGAACACTGGAACCAACGCTTCGGTACACCCCGGAGTTATCCAACCCCCCCCCAAAAAAAATAAATAAGTGACAAGGCTAGCAGGCAAGTCCTGCTCCTTAGCTAACGCTATAGCTAGCCTAGCAGTTAGCTCCCTCCACATACACTTGGTGTAGCTGCTAGCAAAGTTAGCCTAGCCGTTAGCTCCCTCCACATACACTTGTTTTAGCGGCTAGTACAGGCTAGCCTTAGCAGTTAGCTCCCTCCACGTTCCGCCGGTCGATGCGCTCACATGTATCTACTCTTATGTGCAGGACTTCTGCATCGACAACGTACTACTACAGTTGTGGCTGAACGGTTAGACTTACAACTCGTGTTTTCCTGATTTTTCCCAGTTTTTGATCCAATCAGCCTGGAGGAGTAGTGTCGCCATCTTCCACTACACAGCCCGGATGTCTGGCGGCCCGTGTCCGCTCAGGGTCATGTGTTCTCGGGCGCCCCCAGCGGCCTCCTCTCGGTACGCTACCAGACGCCTCGGACGCTCGAGACGCTGCTGGGGGCCCCCCGTGGTGCAGCGGGCTGGTCGCTAGTGGATCTCTGACTGACTATAACTAAATAATTATGTACTTTATCAGTTACACTGCCCTAAAATATCACGGCTATTAGTACTTCTGACATAGTTTATGTATCTATTGATTATGAAAGTTTGCTTTGTGGACTTACTTTCCACACATAACAAACATATGCTGGAATGTAATTTTTAACAAAATGTTCATGCAGAAATATTTACGTGCGTTTAAACAACTGCCTTTCACTCCTTATGTTCCTTCTGGCGTGCTGTTCATAAAACGAACCGCTTGGGGGCAAAAGAGGGAGTATTTACTACGCAGTCAAAGTATAACTTATAATACTACAGCCAGTTTAATACATATAATGCCATTTTATTTTGGTGTAAAACATATAGGGTATGCTTATACTTGAATACTTCTGATTTAGTATTTTAACTTCCTTGACTACAGCTGAATCCACTTTTGTGAACGGGACAATCAAAATCCTTCTTGGCTTCAAACATTTTTAATGACAACACTTCTAACGAGCAGAGATCAGATTTCTAGAGGCTGCATCCTGACCACAGGACTACGCAGGGCTGAGCCCAGAGCCTCCCCTAGGGGCCCCGGGGGGGCCCAGGGGGCAGCAGGACGGGCTAGAAGAGGACGTCGAAGAAGGTGTGGGTGGAGCCGTCATGCGTTTCCTCCACCGCCTCACCCTCGCAGAACGACGGCACGTTCAGCCTCTCTGGGTCCTTGATCTCAGTGTCCACGTTGAAGTGGCTGTTAAACACACACACGTGCACACACACACACACATGCATGCACACACACACACACGATCAATATACAGTATATATGTCTATATATACATGTATCACAATATCATAATGAGCAGTCATGTGTTCATCCTCCACCCACTTGACTAGAATGCTGGAGGAGCTGGAGATGTAGGTGGTGCTGAGGGGCAGACAGCGCATGGAGACAGCAGTGTAATAAGAGCCTGCAACAAGGAGGCTGGGCTTACCTCATTATTATCAACAACATGTGTATACATGTGTGTGTATTTGTGTTATCAACAACATGTGTATATATGTATGTGTGTGTATATGTATGTGTGTATGTGTGCATATACGTGTGCATGTGTGTATATATAAGTGTGTATAAATATGTGTGTATGTATGTGTGTGTGTATACTGTATATGTGTGTATATGTATGTGTGTATGTGTATATATACGTGTGTATGTGTTTATGTGTGTGTGTGTGTGTGTATATACATATGTATGTGTGTATGGGTATATATAAATGTGTATATATACGTGTGTATGAATATGTATATGTATGTGTGTGTGTGCGTGCGTGTGTGTGTGTGTGTTTTGCGGTTCTAAGCCGCTCCACAGGTTTTAGTTCCTGCCTTTGGTTTGCGGTAGAGAATCGAGCCAGAGGTCCATGGTGAGTCCTTCTCCGGCAGCGGACGTGCTCCCCACCGTGGTCCTCACCAGGAAGGAGGCCTGAGGCTGCAGCTCCATGGAGCTCACAGCAGAGCCCAGAACCTTCTTCTCACAGCTCCGGTTCCTGTCGTCGATCTCATAGAAGAACCCCTATCAGGAGAACCACGGAGAGCACTTAGAGAACCCCTGTCAGGAGAACCACGGAGAGCACTTAGAGAACCCCTGTCAGGAGAACCACAGAGAGCACTTAGGGAACCTCAATAAGGAGCAAAACAGAGTACCTCATTAAGGAGCAGAACAGAGCACCTCATTAAAGAGCAGAACAGAGTACCTTGTGAAGGAGCAGAACAGCATACCTCATTAAGGAGCAGAACATAGTACCTCATTATGGAGCAGAACATAGTACCTCATTATGGAGCAGAACATAGTACCTCATTATAGAGCAGGGAGAGTACCTCGTTAAGGAGCAGAACAGAGTACCTCATTACAGAGCAGAACAGAATATCTCATTGAGGAGCAGAACACAGTACCTCATTAAAGAGCAGAAAAGAATACCTCATTAAGGAGCAGAACATAGTACCTCGTTAAGGAGCAGAACATAGTACCTCGTTAAGGAGCAGTACAGAGTACCTCATTATAGAGTAGGGGAGTACCTCGTTAAGGAGCAGAACAGAGTACCTCATTATAGAGCCGAGCAGAGTACCTCATTATAGAGCCGAACAGAGCACATCATTGTAGAGCAGAACAGAGTACCTCATTGTAGAGCAGAACAGAGTACCTTATTGTAGAGCAGAACAGAGTACCTCATTAAAGTGCAGAAGGAGGTCCAGGTTCCTGGAAGCGTTGGTCTTGGCAGAGGGCGGCCATGTGATTGTCTTCATGCGGAGTTTCTTGGCCAGAGGATCGTAAATAAACTCTGCGGTCGCCATGACTCCAGGGTTCCTCAAATCTGTCTGGTTTGAGGAGAAGAGCGTTCACACAGGATGGAGCGCTTCTCATTCCTCAGGTCCTTCTCAATACCGAGAGTCAGCGGGGGTTTCGTCAGACTTACCATGGAAACAATCCCCGTCATGTTGGGGGTACCTGCAAAACAACACAGGCGTGACGGAGCCGCGAGGGGACGCGTGGAGCTCAGAGAGGGGGAGTGACGGAGGGTTCTTACCGCAGGGCTGATGGTGCTCTGCCCGGCCAGTGGACAGACACATGACCACACACACCAACGTGAAGAACTCCACAAACATCTCGACAGTCACCGCTCCACTGAGAAACTACAACCGCAGAAGACTGAGGATGCGCTGTGGGCCGGTTTGCGTCTGTGGCGCTTTTATAGCCCCTCACCCGCCTCTGAGCCGGTCCCACAAACAGCTGAGGGCCCCCTAGTGGTCCTCCACTAGGGGGGCCCCAACCTCTACAGCCCTTCACACCTGCACAAACATGAACATGTGATGTTCACATCTCCTGCCAGCCAATCATCAGGCGGAGAGGGAGTGGGTCCTATCTGGGTCACGTTGGGGTTCTGCTGGGACACATCTCCATCTCTGAGCCGTGAGAACAAGCTAGCATCAAGTCCACAGGGCTCAGGTCTTCACGCAGTGACCCCTGACCCCATGAGTTCACACCTGTCACGCTCCATAGACCTACCCGTTACAATCTGCCATATGCACGGTGTATTTGGTCTAAAATCACACATCCAAGAGTTGCGTTTTATTATTGCCGCTTTTTAAAAACCACAATCTAAAGAGCTAACGGTTCTTTTATGAAGGCCTTTTGCTCAGATACTTTTAATGTTGTTGTGTTTCGGCCAAACTCATGACAGCTTTTTGTCCTGCAGTCGACCGCAGTTCTTTGTTGAAACTCGTAGAGTATGAAAGTGAGACAAGAGGCGTCTCCCTCCCCTAAGAAAGCCCCGAGACGTCATCCTGAAAAACAGAGAGGCCGGCCGAGGTAGGCGGAGAGAGAGAGAGAGAGAGAGAGAGATGCAGGTAGAGAGCGGAGAGAGAGAGAGAGAGAGAGAGAGACTTTCCCCACGAGGAGGTCTGTCTCTATAGGGCTCATAAACAGGAACCCGTTTGAGAATGGAAAGGAACCTAAAAGTAGCGATGATGAAATCCACAACAGCCTGGAAATCGAGCCATGACATCACAAGGGGGAGCCTTGTGAAAAAAAGGGATGTCCATTTTTGTGCACGAGATCTATGAATAACTATCAACAAATATATTTTCCTCTGCCAAGAAAATTCCCCCCCCCTCCACGAAATAGAAGAATCCACCAGGACTATTTGTTGAACTTTTGCTTTCCATTGCCTGCTAACATCTCAGCGCCATCAGGGTTTGCAGCAACGCTTCTGTTGCTATGGTTACTAATAACACCTTATCAGATCATCTGTGTGTGTGTCTGTGTGTGTGTTATGTAACGCTGTGTGTGTTCAGACCTTCAGACCCTGGCGGGGGGGGGTGAAGGTCCGCGCTGACATAAGGAAACCGCGCCGAACTACTCCGGTTCAGCGTCCGGATCCGGCTCCTGATCACATGACCCCGCGGTGAGGGAGGAGGGGGACCGTCGCTCTGTCGCTTCCTCTCTCCATGATTCATGAATCATGAAAAGTTCAACCGAAACCGAAAGTGAGAGCAAGGCCCGGCTTAAATAGGCCGGAGCAGCCTGTGTGTTTATCAGCCAGCGCCAGCGTCTCAGCCTCTCCTCAAGGTAAGGCTGACCTCCTCTCTCCCTCCAGGGAGAACCCAACACCTTCTGGTGGGTTTAGAGAGGACCTGTGCATTTTGATGGTGTATGTGCGTGTTTTTGAGTTCACACACACACACACACACACACACACACACACACACACACACAAACACACACTCACTCACACACACACATAAACACAGACACACACACTCACACACACTCACACACACAAACACACACTCACTCACACATACACGCATAAACACACACACACAAACACGCACGCACAGACACACACTCACACACACGTGCACACACACACACAGACAGAAACAGACACTCACACACGCACGCACGCACGCACACACACACACACACCTCTGAGGGTCTAGACCGGGTCTGCGGGGGTCCGGGTCCTAACAGGATGTTCCTCCGTCTGCAGATGACTGTGTGTTTCCAGACCCTCCTCGTCCTGCTCCTGGTCCACGTCTCCAGGGGCTCCTCCCAGGCCGGGGGGTACAGGAACTCCCTCCTCCTCACCAGACTGGCCCGCACCAGGGTCAGCCAGCTGCTGAGGACCTATGTGAGACCACCCCCCACTCTTTCTCTTCTTCACTCTATTTTTACGTCCAGCCTGAGATACAAACTAGAACGTACTCATCGCTATTTATACTATTAATCAGAATGTAATGTGTGTGTATATATATTTATATTGACAGTATTTATATTGAATATAATGAGGGAATCTTGTTGTTGTTGTAGAAGGAGCAGCAGCTGGGAGACAAACATTTTGAAGACCGGAGTCTCCATCTGAACGACCTTCCCACACTCTCCACTGACCTTCACAGATGGCTGAGCTTAGAGGTTAGTCTGAGCCCAGAGGTTAGTCTGAGCCTAGTGGTTAGTCTGAGTCTAGAGGCTAGTCTGAGTCTAGAGGTTAGAGGCTGAGCCCAGAGGTTAGTCTGAGCCCAGAGGTTAGTCTGAGCCTAGAGATTAGCGGCTGAGCCCAGAGGTTAGTCTGAGCCTAGAGGTTAGTCTGAGCCCAGATGTTAGAGGCTGAGCCCAGAGGTTAGTCTGAGCCCAGATGTTAGTCTGAGCCCAGATGTTAGTCTGAGCCCAGAGGTTAGTCTGAGCCCAGAGGTTAGTCTGAGCCCAGAGGTTGGAGGCTGAAGGTGTGATGTTGTGCAGGACCAGGAGCGCCTCAGCGAGGCGTTTCACAGCCTCCAGATCTACTCCTCCATGCTGACGTGGAAGAGGGAGCAGATTCTGGCGGAGGCCCCCCAGCAACAGACTCCCCGGGGGGGCAGGTCTACGCTGAGCCTCCCCGACTGCCTCCACCACGTCCAGCTGGACCTTCGAGACCTGATGAGACGCCTCCACACCCTGGTACTGAAACATCTACTGCCTCGGGGCGTGTCACACCTAGCGTTTTTTGTCAAAAAAGCGCCGAGAGCATTTTTTCTATCGCCTAGCAACGAACCCATTCTAGAACCCGACGTTACTAGCCTACTACTACGTATCCAGGCTACCCTTACATAGCTGTTCCAAGTGACATAGTTGTAACAAAATGGCAAGAAACAGGCGACTGGCACTGCACGTTTGTGGGTGAAGATATCACTCAGCAAGGTGCCGACCATCATTTGGTCCAGGAGCTTCGTTTCCATGATGCGCGATTTTACGGCGCACTTTAGACTGAACAAATGTTGTGATTGGTCAGTTGTCAAGAATACGCCTGACGTCGGTTGCTCTTTTGCTGAACTTTTTCCGACTTTTTTTACGCTTGGTGAAGGAGAAAAAAACGCAGAAAGCGGCGTTCAAAAAAACGCCGGCAACGTTTTTGCGTTTTTTGTGTTTTTTCAGAGTGTTTTTGAAAAAAAATCCTGGGTGCTTTTAAAAACACCGCTGCCAGGCGGTTTGTTAACTTTTTTTCTCTGGGTGGTTTTCAAGTTGAGAAAACTTCAACTCGCCAAGAAAAAGCACCCGACGTCGGCAGTTTTTTGACAGCTGACCAATAAACGAGAACTTACTGTAAACAAAGAGATTGCATTTTTTTTTACTGATAACTAACAAACAGTTTTTTGCGTTCACTGAACAAAGATTATGGAAATAAAAGACCAATTTTCCATCAGAAAAATTGTCAGAACCGTTATTACCAACCCATAGACAGTAAAAGCCAAAACCTTTCTGAGGATACGAATAGACACTCTAAAACACAAAAAAAAACGCTCTCTGCGCTTTTTTTTGAACAAAAAAACCCTGTCAGTTTTTCAGTTGGTAAAAAAACCCTCTGGTCAGTTGTTTTTTAATATAAAAAAGCAGCCTGTGTGAACACGCCCTTGGGGAGCTCCTCACCTCAACACACACACACACACATACAAACCTACACACACACTGGTGGAGTGTGTGTGTGTAAGGTCTGTCTCCCTATCCCTCCCCAGCTGGAGAGGGTGAGCCGCAGCGAGGGGAGCCGGACCCCCCGGGACGCCCCCATCATCTCCCCGCCGCCCCCCCTCCATCAGCGTGGGACCCAGACGGCCTGGGTGAGGCGCCTGGAGGTCTACGTGATCCTGCGGGACCTGGACCTCTACCTGACCCGGACCGCCCGGGACCTGCTGCTGCTGGACGCCAAGCACCGCCCCCGCGCCCCAACGCTGGGAATCCAACCCTCAACCGCTGCTCTGGACCAGTCCAGGTCAGTCCTCCAGCTCTGAGCTGCGGACCCAGGGACCGGCGGCCATTTTCTTTGGTAGTCCCCCTCGACCAATGAGACGGCCAATCTCCTCACGCTGAGCGCACGCACACACACACACACACACACACTGAGCTCTGTGCTAGGGGATCAGTGATGAGTGTTGAGTGTTCTGTTTAGTGTTGAGTGATGACTGTTCTGTTTAGTGTTGAGTGTTGAGTGATGAGTGATGAGTGTTCTGTTTAGTGATGAGTGTTCTGTTTAGTGTTTAGTGTTTAGTGTTTAGTGTTCAATGTTGAGTGATGAGTGATGAGTGTTCTGTTTAGTGTTGAGTGTTCAATGTTGAGTGTTGAGTGTTTGGTGTTCTGTGTTTAGTGTTTAGTGTTGAGTGGATCTTGGAGGACATGACTCCTGACAACCAATCACGTACAGCTTGTTTTACACAAGATAATATTGTATTTATTGACATATTTATGAATGAATATTTATTTATATATTTGGTACTAAATTATTGCATGTGTTGTTTGCTGTGAAGCTCCAATAAAGACTGAATGTTAAGACTTGAGTTCATATGTTTGATTTCTTACAAAGCTGGGTTAGTCGAAGCAGTTTCAAATCATGTGTTAGGTGTTTACAAACATTACAAACAACAACAACAGTAAAGTCACATCATACTATGTGTCACGGTCACATGACCTGAAGCACTAAAAAGAAAACAGGGAGGACTTCACTTGACTCGGCATGGATGAAGGGATGAGTGGATGAACGGATGAACGGACGCTCCTCCGAAGTACACGGCACTAACTTCATGTATCAATCGATGAAGGAATGAAGGAATCAATCAATCAGTCCGTCAGTCATTCGGTGTTTAGTCACATCTGACGCGCAGTCTGAAAGGAGGGAGATGAACACATGAATTATGATCCATGAGCTCTCAATATGAAATACCGTGAACTATGTACTGATATATAAAATACCATGAACTATGTACTGATATATGAAATACCATGAACTATGTACTGATATATGAAATACTATGAACTATGTACTGATATATGAAATACTATGAATGATGTACTGATATATGAAATACTATGAATGATGTACTGATATATGACATACCATGAACTATGCACTGATATGAAATACTATGAACTCTGTACTGAGTACTTTGAACGATAGTGAACTTTGACCTATGACCTCACCACCAGCAGGTGTCCATGTTTGCCCTTGGCGACCTTCAGCTCGGGTCCTCTGGTGAAGTCCACCACGCCCTCCTTCCCCCGCACGCCGCTGAACCGGATGCTGAGCACACACACACACACACACCACACACACACACACACACACACACACACACACACACACACACACACACACACACACA
>JAOPJJ010000127.1:14661967-14675104 GCA_027122795.1 Enchelyopus cimbrius
ACACTGTTACGCTCGTACACTGTTACGCTCATACACTGTTACGCACGTACACTGTTACGCTCACACACTTACACTCACACACTGTTACGCTCATAGAAACATCATACAAACTATGACACACATCTCAAATGTCCGTGTTAATCACCACACAGTGTATCACCATGAGAAGAGTGTTCCCTCTCACCAAGTCTCACGTTTGTTTTGATTCAGGCAACCATTGGGATAGATTTCCTGTCCAAAACAATGTACCTTGAAGACAGAACGGTAAGTAAAACCATAGAATCCGTCTAGTGCTATTCATTCTGAGACTTCAATGTGCAAACGGTGATATGCTGAGGCACTTTGAACAGGAAGTCCAGTCACACACGGACCTAAACCCACGTACCCCAATCTGAACCTGTGTACCTGGTATACAGGGTTACCGTGGGAACTGTCCTCGTGCCAACCCCTGCTCCACACTGGGCGCTGATGTCATAGGAGTGGCGGGGTTGGGGGCGGGACCACAGGGCTCATCTCCTGGGATTGGCTGACAGACCAGTCACTTTGTGTTCCCATTTAAATGCAACTTTGCTCCTCCCATTCCTTCCACTCATGAAACTCTATCCATCCATCTGTCGAAATCTAAGACCTTACTTGGGCTAGCTTAGCGGCAAGTGAAGGCAGATTATTATGATTTGTGTTATTTTATCTTGATTTTTGATTCCGTCCAATCAACTCGCTTTCTCTCTCGATGGTCTCTCTCTTTCTCTCGCTCTCTCTCTTTCTCTCGCTCTCTCTGTCTCTCTTTCTGTCTCTCTCTGTCTCTCGCTCTCTCTGTGTCTCTCTCGTTCATCCTTCCTATAATTTCTCACATTGGTTTGTGTCATTTTTCTTTTTGTTTTGCTGTTATTCTTCCTCCTCCCTGTCCACCTCCTCCTCCCTTTCCCCCTCCTCCTCCTCCCCCTCCTCCTCCTCCTCAGATCCGGCTCCAGCTGTGGGACACTGCAGGTCAGGAGCGTTTCAGGAGTCTGATCCCCAGCTACATCCGGGACTCTGCAGCCGCCGTGGTGGTCTACGACATCACAAGTACTGCTACTATTACTATACTACCACATACTAGTACTGCTACTACACTACTACACTACTACTGCTATACTAGCACATACTATCACAAGTACTGCTACTATTACTATACTACCACATACTATCACAAGTACTGCTACTACTACTACTACACTACTACTGCTATACTAGCACATACTATCACAAGTACTGCTACTACACTACTACACCTCTACTATGCTACTGCTATACTACCACATACTATCACAAGTACTGCTGCTACTACTACTACTACTACACTACTACTGCTATTCTACCACATACTATCACAAGTACTGCTACTACTACTACACTACTACTGCTATACTACCACATACTATCACAAGTACTGCTACTACTGCTATACTACTACACTACTACAGTAGTGCTATACTACCACATACTATCACAATTACTGCTACTACTACTGCTGCTATACTACCACATACTATCACAAGTACTGCGACTACTACACTTTTACTACACTACTACTGCTATACTACCACATAATAAGTACTGCTACTGGTACTACTACACTACTACTACTACTACTACACTACTGCTATACTACCACATACTATCACAAGTACTGCTTTGTACTACGCCACTACTACACCGCTACTATACTACCACATACTATCACAAGTACTGCTCTATACTACCCTGCTGGTTGTGGGAGCAGGAGGCGCAGGGCCAGCGGGGAGGGATGAGTCATGACGGGAGGGGCCGGCAGAACGTGTCATCACTTCCTGTCACTGAGCACATTTCTGGTTCTCCTCTCTTCCTCCTCCTCCTCCTGTTTCATCCAGATGTCAACTCCTTCCAGCAGACCACAAAGTGGATTGATGACGTCAGAACTGAGAGGGGAAGTGATGTCATCATCATGCTGGTCGGAAACAAAACGGACCTGGCCGACAAACGGTAAGCCTCTCCTTCTCCTCCTCCTGCTCCTCCTCCTCCTCTTCCTCCTCCTCCTCCTCCTCCTCCTCCTGCTCCTCCTCTTCCTCCTCCTCCTCCTCCTCCTGCTCCTCCTCTTCCTCCTCCCCCTCCTCCTCTTCCTGCTCCTCCTCCTCCTCCAGTCATTATGGCGCGGGTAGCGCCACTGTGTGTGTCGTCATGTGCGTGTGTGCGCTGACCACTGTGTCCACCAGGCAAGTGTCAATAGAGGAGGGTGAGAGGAAAGCCAAGGAGCTCAATGTAATGTTTATAGAGACGAGCGCCAAGGCGGGCTACAACGTCAAGCAGGTAAGAGACACGCCTCACGGGGAGTTATGCTCTCACCTCCTGCGCTGGCCACGGCCCCTGACCCCCCCCCCCCGAAGGTCAGCTCTGGTGTTCATGTTGACTAAGGTAGAACCTTCCGCGGCCTCAGGACCCCTAACCCCTAACCTGAATACCTGAGTCAACAGGCACACTATGAGCTCTGAGGACCAGATGGGTCACCCTGGGCTCTCTTCATTCAGTCAGTGCATTGCTGTTACTGCACACGCTAGTGTTATGACGGGACACAGAACGACTGACCTGTCTACTGTAGAGGGTTACACTCGTTGGTCGGTAAGAGGGGACCGACCAGGTGGTGCCGTCCAATGAGTACGCTCATGGGCTGACCTCCTGGGCCGTCACCACTCGAGGTCAGGGGTCGCGGACTCGGCAGGAAGGAGCATAACTCGCGTTTCTGTTAACACACTCACGTTGTTCCCTTCTGTTGTTTTCCTGTGTGTGTGTGTGTGTGTGTGTGTGTGTGTGTGTGTGTGTGTGTGTGTGTGTGTGTGTGTGTGCAGACAGATAACGACAGAGGAGGGAGAGCAAAGAGCGAAAGACATGAATGTTCTGTTTATTGAGACAAGTGCAAAGACAGGCTACAATGTCAAACAGGTAGTGTGTGTGTGGGTGTGTGTGTGTGTAGCCTGCTTCCATTGTGCATGTGGGCTTTGATGTGCTTGCTCTTCTCCTAGTGTGTGTGTTTGTGCGTGTTTGTTAGGGGCGCATTGGTTTCAAACTCACAACCTGTTACATACAGACTCCTGTATGAGTTCTGAACTAATCCCCCCCCCATCCACACACTGATCCATTGATTGATTGATTGATTGATTGATTTATTGCTGAATGTGTTCCTGAAGTGAGATCAGCATGAAATCACCTCCAGGTTAAAGGTCATGATTGCCCTAAGCCTGGATTATAAGTACGCCCAGAGCTGTGCTGCCGTCATGACATCATGACATCATGACATCATGACATCATGACATCATGACATCATGACATGGCTTCAATCCATCCCTATGCACCCTGTCACCCCCCCAACCGCACAGCCAGGGGTCAAAGGTCACGTACTGGCCTTACCACGGCCTGTTCAGACCTGCCCCCTAGAGGAGGCGGGGGGGATGTGCTTCAGGCTGCCTAGACCACCCCCTAGACCCCCCCTAGACCCCCTGGAGTGCTCTGCTGGGCTTCTGTAAGGCCAAGGCTGAGGTTGACTCTGATTGGCTGTGTGCTCTGCCTCCCGCCTCCTCCCTCAGCTGTTCAGACGGGTGGCGGCGGCGCTGCCCGGGATGGACGCCACACAGGACAAGAGCAGAGAAGACAGTATCCTTCAGGGGGCCGGGGGGGGAAGGGTTTCATTCTGTCATCTGCTGTCGGTTCCTTGTTTTGTTGCTTAAGGTCGAAGGTAAATGGTAAATGGACTGTATTATAGAGCGCTTTTCTACAACGACGTTGTACTCAAAGCGCTTTACAATGAATACCTCACATTCACCCATTCATACACAAGGCGACAGCCAGCATGTGGGGAACAGGTAGGGATTGAGGTGTCTTGTTCAGGGACACCTCAACACTCAGCTAGGAGGAGCCAGGGGTTCAAACTGGCAACCTTCCGGTTACTGAACAAGCCGCTCTACCCCCTGAGCTACTGCTGTCCCCCAGGTAGGGGAGGGTCCTCAGGGTTTGACCCCCTGCCTCTTAGAGCCGCAGGGTGTCGACGGGTCACTGGCCGCTGGTTGCTCCTTAACCCCGCCCCCTCTGCAGTGATTGACATCAAGCTGGAGAAGCCCCCGGATCAGCAAGTTAGCGAAGGAGGCTGCGCCTGCTAAGCCCCGCCCCCTGGATCGTTCGACACTGCTCGTCTTCTTCAGCCTGTCTTCATCGTTCTGTCCTGCTCTTCATCCGCCCCTGCCCCCCCCCCCGCACTGAACCAGATGTTAGCCACGCCCACTTTCTATTGACCCATGGATTGTCACCTTGATGACTTTATGCAATGTTTAGGAAATGAGTTTACAATGCGTACCCCGTCCCCCCCCCCTCTCGTGGTGCTGGGGGCGGGGCACCCTGGGGTGACGCGCCCACCCTGAGCCCCCGGGTCTGGACGCGCCGCAGTGCATCAACGCTGTGACCTTGTGTGTGTTCCCATGACTACCACCAACGTTTATGTCCATGGTGGAGGGGGAGGAGGAGGGGGAGGGGCATGTGAGGGTGGGGGCGATAAACAAGATGGGGTCTCTGTAGACGATGGCCCCTTTTCTCTCCGATGATGTACTCCATCACACCCCCACCCTGCTGCAAAACACCCACACACACACATACACACACAAACACACACACACACACACACAACCCCACCAAAACACTGAACACTAAACCAATCAACAAAAGGGCAATAGGGTTCTCCTCATAGACGGGTTTCAAATCAAACTACACCTTGGCTGCCATTTTCTATCGCTATTTTATGTGACCCTCTTTTTCTAAAGACGATGACTATATAGGAGGAGGTCCCACGTGAGGACCAGGAGGTGGGAGGAGGTGGAGCTAGTTCTTATAACCGTAGAGGACGGAGTCGCTCCTGTTTGCTGTAGAGCTCTATGAACACATCAACCGTTTCTTTAGTTTGACTTTGTTTTGATTCTTCGGTGCTCGTGACTATACGACACGTTCTATTTAATCCATAATGACTTGTAATATTTATTTCTACTGGGTTCTATGTCTGTTTTTATGGCCGTTGAGATCATAATGGCTCCTCGATGGTTCTTTTAAGATCTACTTAATTCTGTCATCCATTTTGGTCCGGATCACAGGTGGAAATAATGCTACGATCGATGGAAACCATTTCTCAAGCTTCTTTGATTCATTTATTCATTTAATGTTTGTCTGGATTGCTTTTAAATTGAAATATAAAATAAAGCAAATTTTTCATTGCTGATGAAATGATTCTGTCTCTGGGACTTTATACGTAAATAGGTAAAAATCTAAAGGTCAAGAACGCCGATGACCAGAAATTCTTTCAACGGGTGCACGGTACTTCCGCATCGATGAGGATACAGGCGTTACCATGACAACCGTCCACGAAGCGTCCTTGGCAACCAAACCGGAAGCCGTTGTTCGTTGTTCTAGCCTCGCTATCCAAACCGTGCGTCGACTGTAGGTCAACATGTTTGTTGTATAATCAAACTTTGTTGTATAATTGTGTTTCCTGGGGTAGATTCCAGTTGTTTTCTGTAACCCGGGGTCAGAATGGGTATCGATTACTACGCTGTGTTGGAGATCAATAGAAATGCGACGGACGCGGAGATCAAAAAGTCGTAAGTTGTCTTTTTTGGGGGTTATTATAACATCTTATCCATACGTGTGATGTGATATTCCTGTATGCATCATCGTATAGATGTGTTATCATCACCATGGTGATGGTTTATGTTGTGCAGGTATCGGCGTCTCGCGCTGAAGAACCACCCAAGCCGCATACCGGAAGCCTCTGACGTCTTCCACACGCTCGCGGAGGCGTACGACGTGCTGAGCGACCGTATGGATTTAAATATTCACAACTCATATTTACATAGGCCTATCCGTAAATCCATATGTTCTCGTGGATGTCCTATACATTTAAGTATTCATAACTCCTAGAGTACCATAGTAAGCGCTATATAAATCTGATTTATTATTATCATTATTATTATACATTTAAATATTCATAACTCATATATACATATCCGTACATACATACGTTATCATGGATGTCCTATACATTTAAATATTCATCACCTGCGTGAATCATGGATTTTTGATTTTTTTATTGAGTTACTGTGTATTGGGTTTTATATGGGGCTACAGTCTTTTTCTCATCCTACATATATGGATTTTATTATCTGTTGTAGTCTGAATATTAATTGTCAGTAGCCTATATCATGTTTACACATGCGTGGTAGTGAATCAAACACGTGGATTACGGTATATCTAGTCTTTTATTGGATATTGAAGGTGTGTATTATCGCTGTAGTTTTCAGTATTCAGGTCTTCGTATCACCTCGCCTTAGTTCTCCTCTCAGGGAGACCCTCTCAGCCACAAGGTGCTTCTGAGTGGTGATGCGTGTTTCTCACCCCTCTGGGGACAGTGAGGAGGAAGGCCTCGTACGATAAGTTTGGCGAGGAGGGTCTGAAAGGGGGCTTCCCGCAGGACGGAGCCTGGACCGACCCGTACGTCTTCCACGGGAACCCCGACAAGACCTTCAGGCTGTTCTTCGGCGGGGACAACCCTTTTGCAGGTAGCGGGAGGCCCCCCCTCAGACCCCTGTGTAGGTCAGTACGGTACCTAGGGGCGGTGTCCTTAGTAAACGCTCTCTCCTGGCTCAGACTTCTCCTCCGGGTGCGTGGTGGGCGGGTCCGGGCCGGGGCCCAGCAGAAAAGTGAAGACCCAGGACGGTCCGATAGAGCGAGACCTCAGCCTGAGCCTGGAGGACCTCTACCACGGAGGCACCAAGAAGATCAAGATCTCCCGCAGGGTGACCGCACTGTTACCCCCTCCACGTCACCCCGAGGCCACTCGCCGTACCCATTCACCCATTCACATATTCATCGAGATGTTAGGAGAAATATGTACATTTAGTTTCAGGTCTATGTTCAATCTTTAAAAAAAGCTTTTTTTCTAATTCTGGTCTTACATAGGTTCCCTGGTTTTTAACTATTTTATCTTTATTTTTTAAATATTGCCAATTCTACTCTGTAGCACTTTGAGATTGTTGAAATATAAAGTGCATTACAAATAACATTATTTCTTCTTGTTATTATTATGTTAAAGATTTGGATACATTTTGTCTACTGTTCAACATCAACAATACTGCAGCTTGCCTCTAACCCAGCAGCCTGCTTCTGTCTGCTGAAGACCAAACGTGCTCCTCGTGTGCCGTCAGCAGGTGATGAATAACGACGGCTTCACGTCCAGCATCAAGGAGAAGATCCTCAGCATCAGGGTGAAGCCCGGCTGGAGCGAGGGAACCCGGATCTCCTTCCCAGAGGAGGGGGACCAGGTGAGCTCTGCTACATGTTAAGAGACATGAGACCAGGTGAGCTCTGCTGCATGTTAAGAGACATGAGACCAGGTGAGCTCTGCTGCATGTTAGAGACAAGAGACCAGGTGAGCTCTGCTACACGTTAGAGACATGAGACCAGGTGAGCTCTGCTGCATGTTAGAGACAAGAGACCAGGTGAGCTCTGCTGCATGTTAGAGACATGAGACCAGGTGAGCGCTGCTGCATGTTAGAGACATGAGACCAGGTGAGCTCTGCTGCATGTTAGAGACAAGAGACCAGGTGAGCTCTGCTGCATGTTAGAGACAAGAGACCAGGTGAGCTCTGCTGCATGTTAGACACAAGAGACCAGGTGAGCTCTGCTACATGCTAGAGAAATGAGACCACGTGATCTCTGCTGCATGTTAGACATGAGACCAGGTGAGAAGTGTGCATTAATGTGACATGTGTCATGTGTGTAGTCTTGGGGTTCAACAACATGTAACGTCAGTCGGTCTGTAAAATGCTTGAACGTGTTCCTCCTGCAGGGACCAAACAGTGTTCCTGCTGACATTGTGTTCATCGTGCGACAGAAGACCCACCCCTGGTTTACAAGGCAGCGGAACAACCTGGTTTACAAGGCCTCTATCTCTCTAGACATGGTGAGTTCGCCGCTGGTATACAAGGCCTCTATCTCTCTAGACATGGTGAGTTTACAGCTGGTATACAAGGCCTCTATCTCTCTAGACATGGTGAGTTTACAGCTGGTACACAATGCCTCTTTCTCTCGAGACATGGTGAGTTTACAGCTGGTATACAAGGCCTCTCTCTCTCTAGACATGAGTTTACAGCTGATACACAAGGCCTCCATCTCTCTGGACATGGTGAGTTTGCCGCTGGTATACAAGGCCTCTATCTCTCTAGACATGGTGAGTTTACAGCTGGTATACAAGGCCTGTATCTCTCTAGACATGGTGAGTTTGCAGCTGGTATAGTCTATAGTCTGACGATGGTTCCTGGTTCACGGTGCTGGTTGCTCCCCCTCCCAGGCGCTGACGGGGTTCTCAGTCGACGTTGAGACACTAGATGGCAGACTGCTCAACATTCCCATCAACGACATCGTGCAGTGAGTAGAACCAGTCCGCCGAGCGCTGAACTGCCGCCTGCTGGCCGTGCAGAGCCTGACTGCCTGTGTGTCTGCTCTGACAGCCCGGGGTACAGCAAGCTGGTCCCAGGTGAGGGGATGCCCTGCCCCCAGGACCCTGCCCTCAGAGGAGACCTCATCCTCACCTTCGTCACCCAGTTCCCCCCCAAGCTGTCGCCTGAGAGCAAGCGCCTGATCAAGCTAGCTCTGTCCCTCTGACCTGGCGCCAGCGAGACCATGATGAGGAGTAAATAAAAACAGTTCATATTACCCACGTGACGGACTACGTTACCACCGTACCAACCATAACAACCGTCCCAACCATAACAACCGTGCCAACCAACCAACTACACAAACAACCCAACCATCTGATGATTAAGAACGCTGCAAACAAAACGAAAAACGCTGCTATCTACCAGAGAGATGGTCATTTAGGACCAAAAATATCCATCTGTGTGTCTCTGAGAACCAATCTCAATTTGTGGATCAAATCCGAATAAAAAATCCAAATCAAATCCAAAACAAATCCAATTATGCCTCATGAGGCAGTGAACAGTGTGGGCCTCTCCTCCACCAGAGGAACAGCGTTGGAATTCCAGACCTCTGAAGAACGCATTCTGGTGGAACTATTATTGTCTGTGTTCTAATCCTAGCGGTACACACTGTTCCATGAACCGTTCTGCTGAGTCACAACCAGAGGGCAGCCCTCGCGGTAATCACAGCCATATGTCCTGAATCTGTGCGTCTTCAGCCCGCAAACATCTGAACACGTGTTCCTCCTAAACAACACCTTGGTACGGCTTACATAAGCTAGCTGTCTGCCAGGCCATTAGCATTCCTGCTTGGCTTCAAGTTGCTGTCGTCTGTCGGTCTGACCTTTGGTCTTCATTTCTGCTCGCTCTCTTACTTCACAATCCCATAAGGTTCTGTCTCTAGTTCATAGTCCCAGACATTGAAAATTACCAGATATAACTTCATACAAGGCTTTAACTATGGATCAAATATACTGTATGGCTGTAGATAGAATTATAGATGTAGAGCTATATATTAGGGCTGTCAAGCATTTACATTTTTTTTAATCACATAGTATTGGTGAATTAACTCACGATGAATCGATCCCCTCCATCTACCAACATGGTAAGACCAAGACAAAGTTATTCTTTAGAATAGTAAATAATTATGCAATATTATTCCTTTCACTAAATAAAAACACACATTATGCTCAATAGGGCAAACTTCCACCAGGTAGAGTAATACAAACTGGTGTGTGAAAGGGTTGAAATGCACACGTCTCACTGACGGCGTGTGAGCTCTGTATCTTGACCTTGATCTTAGGACGGAAAGCCAACGGGGCCTGGTTTTGAGACGAAAGGTCTCAAAATGGCCAAGTGGAGTCACACTGCCAGACCAGACGCACACATTAGCATAATGGACCGGTTTAAAAAGCAACCAAGCTAGTGTCTCCAACTGCAGTGGCTGGGCTTTTTATAGATCACCATTTTTCCTTTAAGTCATCTCTCTGGTGATTGGCCTTCAAGTTAATCAGTTAAGGTAATTATTCAGCCTTTATTAGACACTAGTGAGAAGCAGAAAAAGTTCCAGGCCAATTCTTAGTTCAAGTATAGGACATTGTAGGACAAGCTAGAGATGCAACACACTAGTCACCTCAGACACATTTGACTCTTTACACTAAAAAGGCCAAAAACTTTCACTGGAAGCAAATGGAATTTTGCAGACCATTTTAATTATCTTCCTCAGTTACAGCAAAACCAACATAACAATGCAAGCGATTGGTCCAAAAGAATCACGTACATTTCCAGGTCAGACAAGTTTCTGTTCCGGATGGTCATTGGTCCGGCAAGGTTTTGGTCCGGTGGGTCACTGGTCCAGGTGCGGTAGGTTTCTGGTCCAGTGCAGGGCAACTGTTGTGGATTAATTCATAAATATAAACTTTCTCCAAGAGTCAGTTTTGTGCCATAGAATTTGCATGCCAATCTAAACACTTCAATTAAATTTACTGGAACATTGTTGGATCCAAATACTTGCAGAGTACGCAAGTCCATTGAGACAGTTGCAGAAAGGGTTCTGTAATGTGCAAGAGAACAATTCAATTGCTCACCTGCATGTACAGGTTGAAAGTGTTGGACCAGGAAGCCCTCGTACCAGACCCAGGACCTCAGATCAGACCAGGGACCTCAGATCAGACTAACCCTATCCCCATCTGGACAGCAAGAGCCCAAGATCTTTTAGACCTTCACCATTTGGGGAAGTCAAACTGGGGCTGGCCTTTAGGCACCCTTTCACTACATTTTCCAGTTAGCACTGGCCCTTACAGCGGTCACATCCCAGTACAGGGTGTGGTCATTCTGTAGGTAGGACAAGTGAGGTACAGCTGAGGTCTACCAACGCACCTGGACCAGTGACCCACCGGACCAAAGACTTTAACCGGATGACCGTACGGCTAAACAGGACGGAGCATGAGACTACTAGGGTTGGCCCAGCTCCTCCTAGCGAAGGCCCTGGCCAATCCAACGCTACTTCAAGCAGTCAGTTTTCCTACGGTGTTTGCCAGGGTCCCTAGAGTAGCAAGCAGATGAAAACACAGAATATACTGTCATCAAGGGGGTCCCAAAGGGGCCCCCCCATAATTCAGATGTCACAACAGATAGAAAATCACTTGTACAGACAATCACCACTAAACCGATTAGACACCTCACAAGTGAACATCGAAACTACTACTACAGACAACCACCACTAACAAGATAACATTAAAACTAGATCACCACTAAGACAGGTTGGACATCATTCACAAATTAACAACCAAAACCCAATGGCTACAGCACCCACTACGCATGTGCCTTATGTAGGAGGTGCGCGACACAGGTGAATCTAATTAAGGGCTAATGAGCATGAGAGGGAACGTTAGCCACGCCCATTAGACGGTGAGTGGGTGGACGTTAGCCCCGACGACTAGCGTGTGCACGCAAGCAGCGTGACTGAGAGTTGGAGCAGTGTGCTGCACAGACACAGAACTTATTTTAATAAAAGTGTCAGACAACGTGCGTTAATGCGTCAATTTCTCATAATCGTTATTATCGCACTAATTTTGACTGCCATACTATATATATATATATATATATATATATATACACACACACACATTTGATAGATATAGTTATATATGTAACTATTGACAGATATATGTAACTGTATATATGGATTTAACTAATGAAACTCCAGGACCGCTTGAGAAAATATGTAGACACAACAGAAACAATATAATTGAAAAGATTTATAAAACCCCATTCTGACCTATTTACATTTAGTTTAAAGACATTCTGCATATTTATAAATTGCACATGGACTTACTGACCAGCAGTAAGGATACATGAAGTTCCACAGAAAACATTCAACTGCAGTTTGAACATGGACTGAAAAATGTGAAAACCAACAACTGTTGATATATACATGTAAACATGTCCTTCAAGTCACCACACAGTACTTTCAATACAACACTTCAGGAGGCTCCCAGCCTGCGTACCATCGCTCACAAGCAGTAAGACCAATACCGTGCCGGTCCCCATTGTCTAGTCCTCAACCAGGTCCTCATGAGGTATATTAAGTGAATTTTCCGCTCTCATGACAACAAACACTGACCATCTTGTGATAAAGACGTTAAACGAAAAAGTCCAAGTGCTACCAGTACGGAGGAGACGGGCCAGAGTCGGTCCCCCCTGACGCGCCTGGTACCGTCCGAGTCTCTGGTCTCTGGTGTCTGGCCCCAGGGGGCCCAGGGGGTCTGGGGGTCTGGGGCTGGACCTGCCTCTGGTTGGGGGATGTGGGGGAGGAGCAGGTCGGTCAGGAGGGGGCGTCCCAGGACTGCTGCGCCCGGGTCAGGCCTCGCTTGATCTGCTCGTAGGAGACGAACATCACCACGTTCCAGGAGCCCATGCGCAGGAAGGACGGCACGAAGCTGCGCCGCAACACAACAGGGACAGGAAGTTGAGTTTAACGTAGCAACGGCCGATAACATAATAGTTGAAATGTAATCCACCCAATAACGTAATCACTTGCCAATAATGTCATAAAGTTGTTTCTCTGTTTCCACATACTCATTTCACTTCACAGTGATGGTACACCGCCTCAGACTGTCACTCAGACAGTATCAGGACATTCTGATTTGGAATATCAAAATTAAAGCGCTCTGAAATCGCTTAGACGGGCTACCTTCCCTCTAATTTCAGTTAGATATTAAAAGGAAACGCTCTTTTTCCACAGGCTAATTTCACTTAGCTAGTACCCCACCTCACAATGTCCTGATACTGTCTGAGTGACAACAACAACTTTATGACACTACTGGCCTTTGTTACGTTATCGGTTGCTACGGTCCTCCATGCGAGTGGTTGAGGGTCCGAGGCCTACCCCTTATAGAAGGCCAGGGGTCCCTCCGTCCGGAACATGGTGACAGCGCAGCGCAGGGCACCATCGTAGCGTCCCGGCTCAGAGTTCATGAAGCGAGTCTTCACCACGTCCACCGGCGACGCCACCACCGTGGTGCAGAACCCCGCGGCGAAGGCGGCGCTGAAGTGACACGGCAGGTTGTCTGTGGGCGGGGCCAGACGTCAGGCAGGGGGCGGGGGCAGGGTG
>JAOPJJ010000132.1:17546-31237 GCA_027122795.1 Enchelyopus cimbrius
CTCTCTCTCTCTCTCTCTCTCTCTCTCTCTCTCTCTCTCTCTCTCTCTCTCTCTCTCTCTCTCTCTCTCTCCCCCCTTTCGTCTCTCTCTCTGTCTCTCTCCGTCTCTCTCTCTGACCTGTGTTTCATTGTGTTATGTCTCTCTCTGACCTGTGACCTCTGACCCTTGTGTTGTTTGTGTGTGTGTAGGACCACCTGTCGTACTTCCACTTTGTGGGCCGTGTGATGGGTCTGGCCGTGTTCCACAGCCACTACATCAACGGCAGCTTCACGCTGCCCTTCTACAAGCAGCTGCTGGGCAAACCCATCCAGCTGGGAGACCTGGAGACCACCGACCCAGAGCTGCACAAGAGCCTGGTCTGGATCCTGTGAGCAGCGCACACACACACACACACACTCACTCACTCATTCGCTCACTCACAAATTCACAAACACACATGCAAATCCACAATTGCACACACACACACACACTCATCCATATTAACATTGTCCCACACATAATTTATACAGGAACAAACTTAAAGTACAGGTAGAGGCTTTTACTGTGTAAATATGAACACCAGGTGTGTGCGTGTGTGTGAGCGTGCGTGTGTGGTGTGGTTTGAGTGGCAAATTGCCCCTTGAGGACAAGTCAATTATTTTGATTGATTGATTGTAAATCCACACGGCTGCGTCACACGGAATTGATCAGGAACCTCAGAGGGAGATCTTATCCCAGTCGATTCTAACCGTGTGGTCATCCGTCCGCAGGGAGAACGACATCACGTCGGTGCTGGACCACACCTTCTGCGTGGAGCACAGCGCCTTCGGGAAGTTCCTGCAGCACGAGCTGAAACCCAACGGACGCAACATCCCCGTCACCGAGGACAACAAGAAGGAATACGTCCGGTAAGCCCGCCTCTCGAGATCGCTGTAGACGCTCCGCTACAGACGCCCATGTGTGTGTAGTTATTTCATGTAGTTTGTATTTTTCCGAGGCGTTGCTGACTCCTACACTCCTGCAGGCACTGCGTCCAACCCCCTAATCTAATGTACGGTGGTTCAGGCTAGGCCAGGCTGTGGGTGCATTAAGACCGGCCAGATGACGGATTGATTTACTTTTCCTCCACACGATCAATGCGTTGGTTTAAGTGACAGCCGTCGAGCTCCTTGCAGCCCTCCTCCCTCTGCTTCTGACCACCCAGAGACACGCTGACGCTCAGTGGATATACAGACTGGGATGCTCACTGGGTCGGTGTGTAGTGGGAAGGATTTGGAGCAGGAGGGAGCAGTACTTTACCAAACTGTCCGATACTGTATGCCCCCAGGAAGAGATGGTTCGATTATGCAGACATTTGCCAGAATCAACATCTGAATGGTCTCATACAGAGGCAGTGCCAAGCAGAAGAAACATTCTCAGATGTCCCTCACTGTTGGCGTACGCACGGCTCATGCATTTCTAGAGAACCACACTGAAGTGATGCTCTGACTTGTTGCCCTAACTGGTCCTCAGCGTGACGGTACACATGTCTTTAATCCCCTGCGCCTGTGTGTATGTGTGTGCTTGTGCGTGTGTGTGTCCAGGCTCTACGTGACCTGGAGGTTCATGCGTGGGATCGAGGCCCAGTTCCTGGCCCTGCAGAAGGGCTTCGGGGAGCTCATCCCCCAGCACCTGCTCAAACCATTCGACCACAATGTGGTGGAGGTACGGCGTCTCCCCCCCCCCCCCCCTCCCTGCCCCGGCACCCGTTACGCTCCTAACTGCCCCCTGAAGGAGGCCTCCCTCGTTCTGTGTTTCCCCCTCAAGGTTTCCTCCTTCATTTAAGGAGTGTCTCCTCGTCCTTTGGGGATCTAGGGCCTCTGAGGGCCTTTAGGTGGACACTGATGGAGAGCAATGCTATTACATGCACTCATCCACTATTAAGAAGTTTGCTGTTTGATGATTTATAATTACAAATGACTGAGTAGAGTGCACTGAACACGCCATGCACACTCTATGAATACTCCATGCATACTCTATGAATACTCCATGCATACTCTATGAATACTTTATATACTCTAATAGTCCATGCTACTCTATGCATGTGCAACACATGCATAGAGAGTGGCGGAGGGTAATGATGAGAGACATCTCGGTCTCTGTCCATCATGGAGGCCGGGCCTATCAGCATGCAAGGAGGGAAAGGAAGGGGAAGGGAAGGGAGCGCGTGGTCAAGCGCAGCGGGACACCTCTCTCACCTCCCCCCCCTCCACAGCTGATCATCGGCGGGTTGGGGAAGATCGACCTGGCCGACTGGAAGGCCAACACGAGGCTCAAGCACTGCACGTGCGACAGCAACGTGGTGCGCTGGTTCTGGCAGGCGGCCGAGGCCTTCAGCGAGGAGCGGCGGGGCCGGCTGCTGCAGTTCGTCACGGGCTCCACGCGCGTGCCCCTCCAGGGGTTCAAGGCCCTGCAGGGTGGGTGACGCGCCGCAGCACCACACCACACCACACCGTGTTAGCGCTAATGCAAACTAATATTTGCTATAAAGACTCAATACAAGAAATAATAATTGAGAAAAATGGCGACTATATATCATGATTAATATTACCAGAACTGGTTAAATATTAAAAAGATCATTTGGAATGTATGCTAAAGTTTCATTACATTGCCATCATTTTATTTATT
Source organism: Enchelyopus cimbrius (assembly GCA_027122795.1). Lineage (NCBI taxonomy): Eukaryota > Metazoa > Chordata > Actinopteri > Gadiformes > Gaidropsaridae > Enchelyopus > Enchelyopus cimbrius. The sequence continues at coordinate 20,193 of JAOPJJ010000132.1, forward strand.
AGTATTTTACCTTATTTTTCCAGATAAAACATGAAGCTTATTTACATTATTCATCTGTCATAAGCAAACATCACTATGATTGCTGTCGCTATGCCCTGTCAAAATTCAGCGTTGAAAAGAATTCAGTGAGTGGGCTTTCCCCTAGTATCTGAGAGCTATGCGATATAGCTCCAGACTTCACTGCGACCGTCTTTTATGTCCACAATCCGAGGACTGTCTGCCCGTGCTCCCGTACCTGTAGCCGTCTCTCACTCACTGACTACATGAGACCTGCCTGCTGCGCGCATAGACTTCAGCTGCGTTAACTGCAGCTAAATTATTTTAATAAAAGTGCCAAAAGGGTCAAAGAGAATTGATTGTGAAAGATTGTGTTCACGTGTTATTATCCCGCTAATTTTGACAGCCCTAGTTTAAATGTTTAAACTACTTGGAGAGCTATTTAGCAGGGGGCGGCGGGCGACAGGAGTGATGTGTTGGAGACCCCTGGTATAGAGGAACACCAGCCCTGGTTTTCATCTGAACTTCTCAGAGCGCAGCGGGCCGTGTGCCGGCGTAGAGCAGTGATAACTAGAATGGATGTGTGTAAGGTTCCACAGGTTCTGCAGGACCACGCCTCTTCACCATCCACCTCATAGACGCCAACACGGACAACCTGCCCAAGGCCCACACCTGGTGAGGAAGAACACGCGCCACGCACGCATACCATGCACACCATGCACACACACACACACACACACACACACACACCATCCACACATATCTCACAAACTGATTTATAAAATAATCATGGCATCTAATGCTTATTCTTGTGCCTGTGTGTGTGTGCGTGCGTGCGTCTGTTTGCATGTGCGTGCCCGTGTGTGTGTGTGTGTGTTCAGTTTCAACAGGATAGACGTGCCTCCCTATGAGTCGTACGAGAAGCTCTACGAGAAGCTGCTGACCGCCGTGGAGGAGACTTGTGGCTTCGCAGTGGAGTGAGGAGAACCAGGAGATGTTTCAGTGAAACGCTGAACACAGACTCACCCACGGAACACACCACCTGGGGGCAGAGACCCCCCTACACACACGCACACGCACACACACCTCTCCTTGGAGAACACGTTCTCACCCGGATCTTGCATACGGAGCGTTGGTCTCTTTGCTGGCGGACCTCCGGGTCGTCAGGGCCCTGAACCTTCAGCAAGGGCATGGAGGAACAAGAAGAGGAAAAAGAAAAAACAACAAAAGTATTTTAGAATTTTTCAGCCGTTTTGAAGAAGCATTTTTACTATTCAGTTTTAACAAGCTATTGATGTCTATCTTGGAAGCACCTGCAGTACGAGGGCCAACCTGAGGCCAGACATAGTCCAATCATGCATCGGCCAATCGCATTCACAGCCCGCGAACAGAGGACTACAAGTCGGACATCTTGAGAGGACTACGAGTCGGACATCTTGAGAGGACTACGAGTCGGACATCATACGAGAGGACAAAAAAATAAACCGAAAAAAACTGCGAGGGGACTTGTCGCGGTCTGACACGCACCCTGATTGATTAGTATTCATGCTTTATGTTTAACCACTGTCGTTTATCAGAGAGTGTGTATGCGTGAGTTTGTGCGTGCGTGCGTGCGTGTGTGTGTGAGTGAGCATGTTTGTTCTTAGTATACAGAAATGGTGATCCAATGAGCCCGCTCGTGTTTAGTTACGTTGTCTTTTATGTTTGGTTTTGTTGCAACCACTCTGAAACACACTCGATTGCAATCTTTTAATTTCAGATTTTTATTATTTATTACGAAGTGATAACCATGCTGCTATGTGCTCTAGAGAGAGAGCGCCCCACTAATCTCTTCATCCTCCATCAGACTACCCTTCCTAGCGCTCTTCCTCACACAGCGACCCCAGGGTCCACCTGCCCCCCGTTCACTTCCAGATCCATCGCTCTCCGGTTTCTAACCACAAACACAATTATACCGAAATTTAAGCGGGGAAAAAAAATAGTTTTCCCACAGTGGCGTCAGAGCTCTTGTTTGGATCGTTTTTAAACCTTTTCATAGGCGTACAGAGGAGTGGAGAGTGAATGTCCAGCCCCTATGCTAAACATGTAGCCTTTTTTTTTTATATCAGCAAACAAAACGACAGGAAAGCCGCTTGACGACCACTCTGGGGGCGTGGCACAGAGGACATGGACGCCCCACCGCCCAGGGCAGGCGTGGATCTCAATATGTGTATGAAATATGCAATAAAATCTCAAAGGCCTTTCATTTCTCCACCCGGTCATTACCACCATGTTCTATCCTTTGTTACTCTAAAGAGTGTTTCTAGACAATTCTTTTGTAATCACTCAGTACCTTGGGTTGGAAGAGGTTCTCCGTGTCGAGTGGTCCTCCCTGGAGACCGCGGAACGGGTGGAACCAATGAACAAAATGGTCTCCAGCGTGGAGACGCAGCGGGACGCATCAAATTCAATGTGGAGCAAACGCTGTGGAAGAAGTCGAGATGTTTTTTGTAGATTGGAAATGACTTTCAGTACCGTCACAATCTGCATTTTCTAGGTTCTGAATTCATTGTGTAATGGATGCAAGAGTATTGTAACTTACTATGTACTAAACATTTATGGAAAATACAATGTAAATAAGATTATATTAAAAGAAACTAAATAGAAAATACGGTGCCTGCCTTTGCCTTTTTATTCTATCCAAGGAGAACAGTTGACTGTTGGGTTCTGCATGTTGTGGAGGCCACACCTCCACGTCTAGCCGGCGGGAAGGAGAAGGTAATGATGATACTCATCTGAACAGGTTGAACAACCTGCGACCCTAAAGAATCCATAACAGTCAAAAGCTTCAAGGCATGTAGAATATGCAGAGGAACAAGCTCTGGAGTGAAGATCTGGATTGATTTAATTGATGGATGTGATTGAAAGAGACAAGAGAAATATGTGGTGTTAAAGGCACCGTTGGTAAGGTTATAGAGCTGTGATCAGAGTGGAATTTGTTGGAAATGCCATCCGATAATCATGCCACAAACCTCTGTAGAGCGACATTCATAAAGATTATCACCTTATAATTAGTTACTGTAAATCACAACATGCATAGTTGTTTCTATTAGTATCAATGTATACCAGTTTGTTTTTCAGAAATCCCTGCTCTGCTCTGTCACCATAATTGTCTGGGAGCCCAAACCCAGCCGATCCTAGAGGGCCATGCCCATGGCTCTTATCACCTTGATGTTCCTGTGTTCTTTCTAGTTGTATTTGCAGCTCATTTGCATAACATGATCAGATGAAAAGTGAAATGTCCCGACAAGAATGGGAGAGTCTGGTGCGGCCCCAAGTGGTGGATGGACAGACGTGGTTCACAACGGGTCACCAGGTGACAGCCTGATCCCCATCCTACCCCACCCACCAGCAGCCACAAGCAGCATGCGTTGCCACTGGTTGACCTCCCCAGTGCGACAACATCTGCTGTTTCTCAGTCCAGTTTTTCTCGTTCCTGTGAGTTCCTTGATTCTCCAGCTCACATTCCAGTACTAGAAGTACAGAGGAGATTCTGTACTGCAGTGTCCTGGTCCAGTGAGCTCAGGAGTCGGTCCAGGCGGGAGAGGGAGCCAAAGCAGATTATTTCTGCCTACAGGTGGGGGGCAGAGGTCTGGTAGGGCCAGGCTAGGGCAGACCTAGGGGCCACTGCCCTCATTTAGCCAACAGGGGTGGGCAGACCCACAAAATGTATTGTCAACCAAAAGATCCCATGATGCATTTTAAATTACAAGCACTATACCCAAATGAGGCTTCACTCGCTGTAGGACTTTGTGCAAAGTCAACTGACCATGAAGATCTCATCCTATCACATGGGAGTCTACACGTAAGGTAAGTATTTATTAGAAATGATATAAGAGTGTAACGTGAAATCTGTATAATCACAGTTCATCTGTTCACACGTGAGGCATCCATCCCCCACCCTCTCGCAGTCTCATCCGAGAGCGTTTGGACTACAAATCCCAGGAGGACATAAGCCTGTCAGTGTGACGCGCCCGGACACGATTGTTTTGGCAGTTTGTTTCCCTTTCCGAAGAATGTCGACAAGAGAATATTTCGTGCATTGGCTGTCCAGTATTTGAAACCAGGGTAATGTACATGTTGTGTTTACATGTCCAGCAGATACGTGTCTCTTTATAGAGGAGCGCGGGTCCGCTGGACTGTTAGCTCCTCGCTACGTGATCAGCTGAGGAGTTAACTAGAAAACAAGAGCACTCCTGTAATCTGCAGCCTGGTTAGCGGCCCTTAAACCATCTGATTAATCAGTGTGGTCACTTGATTAATCAGTGTGAAAGGTTGTGTTTTTGTCATTCTTCACCGTGGTGGCGGCAGACTGGTCTGAAACATGGAGCCCAGATTAGACTGGTATCACGGTGATGTTATTATTATTATCCATAGTGAGCGGTGGGCCGACCTCACTTAACCACCAGTTCTATTAAAATCAACGTTTTACTGAAGACGAGTCAGAGTATTTTACAAACAGCAACTGCATTCTATCTGTGCCAAATCTTAACATAGCTCGCGATGTGTGTAGCATTGAAGCTAACGGTACGTTAGCATGTGATGCTAGCGCTGGTGGAGTTTACTTTCCGTTTCACGTTAACATTACACATAACTTGGCCTGGAAAGTCCCTACATATTGTACGTCTCTCTCTGAGCAGACACGCATGTGCCATTTACCGTCACCGAGCTGCTCCACAGAGGGCTTTCGTGTTAGATGCTAAAACACTGAGCTACTTTTAGCTTAACACATCATGATGTGGATTTAGCTTCGCTCTCACTGTTTGCTAGTCATCAAAGAGAGGAACCATGCGAATAGTTTAACGTTTCTATTTGAGATGTCGTAGTGATTGTCACAAGTGTAGAAACTATTCACAAAGAAGACTAAACTACTTTAAATGGAGCCAAACACAATTATCCGTGTACCAATGACAACTCTTATTCCCGGTGAGTTAATCACTACTTCAACAGAAATGCTCACCGTTACCAAACAATACTAGGTATATGTAATTTGCTTTCCTCATTGAAGTACTTAAACCTAGTCTGTATTTGTTACTGCTAACATTGATGTCAAATCGTGTGTTTGTTGTGACGTCAGATGATTGAGCACTGGCTGTGGAGACGCAGTGTGTGAGCAGCATCAGGAGGACCTGTTCCCTGACCCCCACCATGGCAGATGGGGGAGCAGGTGATGACGACGTCATTCACCTGGCGAGCTTCAACGTCCACCGTAGCCAAGGTCAGCCAGTGGCCGCACAAATGCCTAACTAACCAACTATGTTGCATGTGACCGTTTGAATTTGGGGCAAGTGGCAGTCTCCTCCACAAGTACAACACCTGCTTTACCTTCTAGTCTGTTGACAAGAGAACACGGGGAGTGGTGGCTTATAGCACTTGTTTGACTACTGACTTGTTTGCTTCCACAACATGCATGTTTGTGTTGTTTTTAGTGGACTGTCGTGTTAAGATTCGAAGACCTTTGCGAAGGCACTGCTGATATTTTGACCACTGGGTTGTAATCTACTTATGTCTCAACTATCTTTAACTTTCCCACTGCAACAACATTTTCGATATTTTAGAATCCATTTGTGGAGGACTCTCTGCAGAATAATGTCTGATGATGACCAATGGATACAGTACTGTCCATAAACACTGAAGCCGTACCATACCGTAACGGTTGAATCCACGTTCCTCCTTGAACCAGATCATCTCTTACCATCCCCTTCTGTCTTCTTACACATCCGTCTCTCCACAGGCCGGCGCTCGCGGCGGAAAGAGCTCATTACTATTTCGGATGATTCTGACGAGGAGTCCGTGGCCGTGGGGCCGGGCAGCCCGGTGCTGGTCCCTGACGACACCGACGACGACGTCCACATCCTGGAGGTACCTCCTCCCTTGCCCCCGCCACTTGCTGTGGCGTCCTGCTTAGGGATGGCGAAAATGTAAAATATTCTTGACCCGGTCACCGATCCTCATTAACAGGTTGTTACCGGTTAACTGCTCCGATTAAAATGTGATATTTGAAATAACAGCCATTTCGAGCCACGCCGCGCCTGCTTGCATTGCCGCGGCTCATTTGACAAAATTACCGCTCCGAAGAGACGCCGCTTGTTTAGTTTTTTGGAGGAGACGGTAGTGCTAATAATAATAAAGCAAGATGATGATGATCATTAACTTAAATTAAAAAAAATGTACATTTCCAAATCCAAGCCCATCTTATGCAGAATATTTTCTCCACCGCTCGCGTGCAGGAATAAGACTTGACGAGAAATTAAACAGTTGGCTAGAGACGCGGTGTCCGACCAACTCCCAAAAAGTCACCTCATCTGATCATCTTTTAGTGTGAAGTGAAACCAACACACAGTTCACACAGACCCCTTTTTTTTGTAACCGACAAGCGGCAAGATTGACCGGTTAACATTGATACGGTCAACCAAAGGTCATCGGTTAACATCCCTAGTCCTGCTGTTCACCACCTTAACATTACGCACCTCACTGAGGCCGTAGGCTACGAGTTACTAATGACTAAGATGAACCCTGAACCCTGGTCCATGTTGCTCTTCTCCCTGACCAGACTCTGACCACGCCCCGGAGACACGTGATCCGCCCCGCCGCCACCACCTGGTGCGGAGCGCTCCGGAACCTCATCCACCTCGCTCCTGAGCCAGACGGCGCCGACGTCGTCGTCCCCTCCACCTCCAGAGATCCCACCAACGGCGTTCCCCCTCCCGCCCTACAGACGCGGAACCAGGCTTCAGGGTCTTCGGGCCCCTCGGCTCAAACGTGCGCATGGTCCAAACCCGGTTCCAGCACCCAGCCCCGCCCCGTTGCGCTCATCAAGACGGAAACCCTGCCCTCTGAGCCTGCCACCGGCGCCCCTTCTACCTCCACGAGCACCCAGGACAACAGCCCCCCCTTGAGCACCCCGGGGCCCGCTGACCGCTACGCGCCGGCGCTCAGCACTTCAGGACTCAGTCAGCCCCGCCCCGGCGGCTCCAAAGCGTACGGCCACGACAATCCTCAGGCGAGCACCAGTTCTGCACACGCACAGCCTCCGCCTTCCGCAGCCTCCCTGCCCGATGCTCAGCCCAGCACCTCAACCCAGACCCAGACCGCCCCACCCGGACCCAGTGCCCCAAAGACCCAGATCCAGGACGTGCTGGCCAGGGACCAGCTGACTACCGTGCCGCAGACGACGAGGAGTCTGGCGGTCCCCGCGGTGCCCTGCGCCCGGCCGGGCCTCCAGCACAAGCCTCAAGCCCCCATAGTGGTGACACCGCAAGCATCCGCCCCCCAGCAACCTCTAGCCCAACCCCAGGCCCAGGTTCAGGCCCCGCACGCGCCCCAGAACAGACCAGCCGTCCCCCAGGCTGTGCTGATCGCTGCAGCCCCAGAGAGACTGGGTCCCCCTGAGGCCGGGCACCGGATCATGCTAGGGAGCCAGGCCCCAGGCGAGGCCCACCTCAACCCAGACCCTCCGCCCCAGCCTCAACCTGCACCCCAGGCCAGGGCTCCCAGTGTTCCCCCCGCCCCCATCCCCCCCAACCCAATAGCCGCCCTGGCCCGGCCCAGAGCCCCCATCCTGAGGGTGGCCCACTTCATTCTCCCTCCGGCCGCCGTCCCAAACCCAGACCCGCCTCATCCGGGCCCTGTGGTGCCTCCCCCAGCCCCGGCCCCATTAGACATTCCCAGGATGGAGGACGCCAGGCCGGGCCCCTCAGGGCCGCAGGTGGGACCCGGGGCGGGGAGACCTGAGCTGCCGCCCCACGTCAGAGTCCTGATGGCCGGCGTGGTGAGTAGTGGTGGACCCGAAGCGCAGAGTAGCGCTCCGGGCGCTCCCCCAGTGCGGGTGTCACCTGAACCTCACGATGCACATCCTGTCACCTCAACGTTCTCATCCCCTGTTCCTCTCCGCTCTAGATGGATCTGTTCCCTGACGTGCAGGACGACCATGTGGCTGACCTGATCCAGCAGAACAACGTCACGGACCTGAATGTGTAAGAAGGACCTCCTCACCGTGCTCGTTTGTGTGTGTGCGCGCACTCGTGTGTGTGTGTACTGACCTCCTGACCCGGTTCTTCTCCCCCGGCAGTATATGTAACATGCTGCTGGAGAACCCGGCGTATCCCAGGAGACAGGCGGTCCCCGCGGCCCCCACCAGCATCCTGCTGGAGTCAGGAGAGAAGGAGGCTGAGGTAGGCCTGGCGGGGCGGAGCCGCAGAGGATGAGGATGTCTGCGTAGCTTCTCCTCTGGGTCCCTAACCCCATCTCCGTGTGACGCTCTAGGTGACGGAGGACCTGTTTGACTACAGCAAGCTGGGCGCCGTCTCCCCCGAGGCCTTGATGCAGGCCACGGACCTGCTGATCGCCGACTTCAGGATGCTCAGCTGTCAGGACATCAAGTGGGCCCTCAACGCCCTGAAGGGACACTATGCAATCACCCGCAAGGTAGGGTGCTGACCAAAGATTATAGAGCGGAGCAAGATGGATCACAGGCTGAAAAACATGTTGACAACAGTGAAGTACGATAGGGGCGCCATTTTAGTAAGCCCAGGGCCATCTAGTGGTCGATAAGAATATTTATTTTTTAATATAATTACAATTATATTTATTTGCATGAAATTATATTTATTTCTACAAGTTATGTTTAATCATATGTGGCCTTACTGGCTTGAATGGGGCCTAGAATGTTGAGCTGGCTTACTAAAATGGCGTCCATTCCGTACTTCACCTCCATAGCGCCAGTGATCCATCTTGCTCCGCTCTATAATCTTTGCTGCTGACCACGCTCAGCAGGGGTGGCCATGACGCTGCTCTATGATCCTATGATCCTATGATCATCCATTAAGGCCCCTGTGTGTCCTGCTCCTGCTGCTCTGTCCGGCAGGCCTTATGTGAAGCTCTGAAGAAGTGGCAGGACTCTGGAGACGCCTCAGGGAAGAGACGACGGACCAGGATCGCCTCGGAGCGCTGCTACGTAGACTTCCAGTTTGAGCACGGTACTGTGAATATCTCACTCCTAAGGGCCCACAGCAGGCCCCGTCCTCCATCCTGGCCCCCTCTAGCGTTATGGAATGAGATGTTCAGCTGACCTCTGGCTCTGTAGGTCCACATCAATGCGTGGCGGTCAGAGTAGCACCCAAAGGAAATAACAGACTGGTGTGGCTGAAACGTGACCTCTGTGTTTGACCTCTGGACCCTCCAGGCTCTGTGAAGCTGGACAAGAGGATGTATTTCCTGGAGAATGACCGGCGCTACTTCAGGACCTACTGCACTCTGGAGCCCTCCGTGCAGACCGAGCTCTCCTTCTACCAGCAGAAGGCCAAGGAGTGGGCGGAGGTGAGAAGACGCACCCTCTCACCTGACATGGTCACTCGCTCACTCACCTGACATAGTCACTCACTCACTCACCTGACAGTCACTCACATAGTCACTCACTCACTCACCTGACATAGTCACTCACTCATTCACTCACCTGACATGGTCACTCACTCACTCAGTCACTCACTCACCTTCTCACCTAACATGGTCACTCACTCACTCACCTGACAGTCACTCACATAGTCACTCACTCACTCACCTGACATACTCACTCACAGCCTGTTGGCCAACAGTCCAGTGCTGTCCACTCATAAAGGGTTGCTCAGCAGCTGACGTGTCATGACAGTGGTCGAGGCCTGAGGCTGCACCCTTCAGACCTTTTATAATGGTGGCCAGAGCTATTTATGATCCACCTTCTGTGAGTCATATAGCTCATAAAGAAACCATGTGACTGGGTCCTTTGTAAAAGATTTACCAGGCGGTCCAACAGGGACACGGTCCTGAAGTGTTGGACGTCCACCCTGTGGTTCTGCTAGGAGTGGTTACTCTGAAGGAGTCGGGCCGTGGGCCCAGTTTGGGCGTGGGGGAACATGCTACAACCAGTTAGCAGGTGCGGTGTGGTCTCTGGTTGAGCTAGCGGTGCCGTGTCATTGTTCTCTGAAACAGGACTTTGAATCTCTTTCAGCTGTGCAGACATTCTGACAACCTAAAGCCATCATAACCCCTCTTTTCTGAAGAGCTTCGCTCTGCTTAAGAGCTTCTACCGCTCAGCAAATGGCGCTTCCATTTGATGTTTCTATGACGGGGCAGGTTTGGACGACACTCTGTGGAAAGCTGTTTGTGTTTTGTTAAACTTTAACCGAGGCTCAAAGACCAGCACGTCCATCCACTCCCCCTGGCCTTCACCTGGGGAAGAAGAGCCACTGGTTCTCCTGCTCTCTCACTGCATTATAAAGAACCGTCTGTGTTCTCTGTTCTTCCACTCCACAGCATGAGGACTTCCTGCTGGCTCTGCAGGTCAACGAGGATGAGTACAAGATGGTGAGGATGTTAAAGACGGTCGACTCCATTGTGTTGTGTTATGACTTCTGTAGAATCGAGTTGAGGAACTGAAATTCACTTTTTGTCGATGCTGGAATAAAACAAAAGGTGTAAGCATAAGTTGCATGTGGAAACTGAACATTTGAAATACCCACCCGTCAGTACAAAGTGGACCGCGTGGCTTAATGTGAGTCATGAGTTCCCCCCACCCCAGAGGACCATGGTCTCCCTAGAATGGATTCAGAATATACAAGAGGAACATAGGCTGATATTAACCTCTGCCACCATTTAGAATGTATTTATTTATGTGTGTGTGTGTGTGTGTGTGTGTGTAGGACGGCCAGCTGATCGAGTGCGGGTGCTGCTTTGGTGAATTTGCCTTTGAGAAGATGACCCAGTGCTCCGACGGGCACCTGTTCTGCAAAGAGTGCCTGGTGAAGTACGCCCAGGAGGCCGTGTTTGGCTCTGGACAGGTAAAGAGATAATGGCAAATAAGATCATCACGTATTACATGTGACTCATTTGATTGGTGTAGCCCACAGATTTATTTCACAATTTTGAACTAGACGTTAGAACACTGTGGTCTGTTCAGCACTGTCCAGTGTAGGCTGATGCACTTAAGGTAGTGTGTGTGTGTGCGTGCGTGTCCGTGTGTGTGTGTGTGTGTG
>JAOPJJ010000134.1:0-12241 GCA_027122795.1 Enchelyopus cimbrius
CCCCCCCCCCCCCCCCCCCCCCCCCCCCCCCCCCCCCCCCCCCCCCCCCCCCCCCCCCCCCCCCCCCCCCGTTGCAATGAGCTATCACCATATCAGTGTCTTGTCTCCTATACCCGATGACCAATTTATGTTGGATTTGTCAGATTTGGGATAATTTGTGTGTGTGAGTATGTGTTTGTGTGCGGGGGCGGACTTGACACAGCAGCATTTCATCTCAATGAACTGTAGTTACTGTATATTCCAGTATATTTAATTTTAACATTCACATGCTTGCTTTCTTCAAATACTCCCTGCAAATGTACAAAATAGAGAGGTACAGTCTAAACTCAGCGAGTGTACACTATGTCATCAAAGGGCATGTCAACGTGAAAAGTAAAACCAGTCCAGCAGGTTTGTTTGCTGGAGGACAAACTGCTCCGTTACCACCAGGTGTCCCCCTCTGTCTTATGAAACCCCTTCCTTGTGTTTTCCTGCTCCATGGGTCTGTGTTCCACAAGTCATATGTAAATCATCCACATGTGTAATTGCCCAATAAGATAATACATATTTCTAATCCCTTGTGTCCAAAGTTGACAATAGCCTCCCTACTTGTGTTTGAATGGATGGATTATACGTCTGGTACTGACTGATAATGGGCCACTTGTGAACTGACTCAAGCTCTTTTTAAATATTTGGGGTGATGAAATGATCAACCATATGTACAGCTGATCAATATGGAGTAAACGGTTGCTTTGATCTATTATGCAGCATTCTCTAATTGATCATTTCACATAGATTGCTTTTGGAATACATATTTTGTAAAAGGAATCTCCATTATTTCTTATTCAGCTGGTATTGCACCTCATGTTGAAATATTCCACCAAAGATCGCAACACTATAGTATGAAATGTAGAACCTTTTAGACCTTTTTTTTTGTCTTCTCGGATCTGATTTGAAACCTTGGCTATCTTGTCTGATCCCCACTTTTTTTACTAGCATTTGAGCTTTTCTTTGAACATATTCGTTTGCCTATTGCAGGTTTACATGTAAATGTGTTATTGTACATTATAAAGATAATGTTGATCAAGTCAAAGGCTTTGTGGGTGTGTCTCTGAGCTTATAGGACAGAGAAAGGGGCAAAAAAGAGAGATTGAGCAAGTGAGATCGCAAGAGAGAAGTTACGGATGGAGTTATCTAGCCTCAAGCAAATCTTTTTGATTTAGTATGTATATTTATATGGCTGTAGTCATTTGAGTCCATTTTGTGAAGCAACAATGCCTTATGATCTGCCTTCACAGTGAAGTTATTCATCATCAGGTATTAGGGCAGCACATCTAGTGCCCACCTGAGGGCAACGCACTCCTTTTCTACAGATGATTACCTGCAATCCGTGGGGAAAGACTTGCCTTGTTCTGATTAAATCTGAACTGTGCTCAAAGTGGTGTACAGGTTTTGTCCCATTTGAGAGAACTTATTTCTAGCAGTAGCTCTTACAAAGATCCAAAGGGAACCATCTGTCACAGCCCAAACTGTCCGGACTTCCACTCTAACAACATTTAGAAAGTTGAAATGTTGGTCAACTTTCTTCATTCATTTCAAACCGCTGAGTTTGGTGCTATTTTGGCACACTCACACCCCTTCTCAAGGACATCAAGGACATCAGCCTGTCCTATATGTCCTCATGGCGAGACTGAAGGTAACTTTCTTAAGGGTGTATGTGTCCAGGGATAGATGATCCCTGTCTCCTTCATTGTATCCAGCTTCTTCTTGAGCTTTGGAACAATCTGCAGTCATCTGCAGGAAGTAGTCTTAGCAAACAGCGCACTCCTGATATCTGCTGTTCAGAGTTGACAATTCCGAGAGGCTTTGGCAGGCTCAGAAAGCAGATGTCTGAATCTCTCAGATAAGGTGTATGAAACTAGTACAAAGTAATTGACTAAAGAATACCCTGGGGTAATTGGATAAGATGTGATGGTAGGGTGTTAGACATGACACAACTTATTATCCAAGTGTACCATACTAGACTACGTCATCTACAATGTCAACATATTTGTATGGCCTTCATGCCAAAATGCTCTGCCAAGATGAAGACAAATGCCAAGACACGTGTATGTAGGCTATCTTTTGACATATAGCCTACAATTGAACGAGACAGAGCGTCAAATTGCACGTTGGTACCGTTCTCGCACTCGGTGAGGACTGCAGTAGAGATGCGCGGATGGCCTATTAGTTCATCCGCAACCGCAACACAACAGCCTCGTCCGTCCGCCGTCCATCCGAAACGTCATTTTGGAGAAATGTTCAAAACCGCACGCGCCCGCCATCCGCGCGGCTGTTGTTGTGCGGAGCGGGCGCGTCATCAGGAGCACAGGTCCGCACGTGCGGCGTCAGCTCGGATTTGACATCCTGAGGAACCTCCGACCCCCGCGGACGGAACGTGTCGAGGAACCTTTAGGGTTCGGGGTTCACTGTGATGCACGTGGTTAGACTCACCCGTCTTGTGACTGTGACGAACATAAACAGCGTTGCAGCTTTTGCAAATGATATAGCATGCACTGTCGTCATCCTGATTCCCCACTTCATAAAAGTTATCCCAGGAAGCACTTTTCCAACCTTCTTTTTCGTGAGTTTTTAGTTCTCCATTTTTGAGCTTTTCACGTATTCTACTACTTCACCTGTGCTGCCATCTCCGATAATTAACGAGGCAGCAACGCAGCTAGGCCAAATTACTGCCTGATGAAAATGTGACTATTTCAAAGTGTTATTTCATTGGTTAAAACACCACCCGCCCGAATTTAATTAAAATATAGTTTTTATGGAGGCGGCTGTAGCTCAGCGGGTAGAGCAGTTCAACCAGTGTTTGGAGGTCACTGGTTCGAATCCCGGCTCCCCGGAGCTGAGCTACTCGCCGAAGTATCCTTGAGCAAGATATTGAACCCCAAAAATTGATGTGCACTTGGCACCTTATGAGGCAGCCTCTGCCATCAGGCCCTGCGATGAGCTGGTGACTCGTCTGGGGTGTACCCTGCCTTCGCCCTTAGATAACTGGGAAACCTCCAGAAACTCCAGAAACCTCCCCGCAACCCCTTGAAGGGATAAAGCGGCTACCGCGACCATCAGCGGTTGACTGACTGACTATAGTTATTATGTCACATCATCTGCCGGATCTGCCGGATCTGCGGGTTAACCGCGGGCTCCGCGGATGCAACTGCAACCTGCGCGTCTCAAATGCACTGCTTCAGCCCTAATCAGGATTGAAGGAAGACAGTGTCAAAATCTGGAGCAAATATGTCAAAGTCAACCATACTAGTTAGATTCAAACTCTGATGTGACTGAGATGCTGGCCTGTCAGGTTAATGACTTTGTGTTGACTTTCTGCAGCACCTTTCCAATCAAGGTGTGCCTTTTGTCCCTCAGGACAGAATATGTATTTACTGTTGTGGGTTGCGCCCAGTACGGTCATTACCCATGTTCTTCAGTACATCAAATGGATCTTTCACCTTGGTTCCGCACAGCAATTCAAATGGTGAGAAAACAGTAGATCACTGCAGGACCTCTGGCATGCAAACAACAGGTAATGAATCCACTCTTCCCAGTCAGCGCCGGAGTCTGAAACAAACTTGCACATCATTTTTTCTGTTTGAGGGACTTAAAATTCATCACCCAAGTACCCTTCCTTAGGGAACCTTACTATCGCTAATCACTGTCAAAGAGCGTTGGCTTCCTGCAGGTTTTCTTTCCCTTTGGGGGAATGCTACCTGGTACCATATCAAATTTGGAACAACTAGTTTCTCCTCTCCTCCCCAATGGGACAGAAAGCCCTGCAATAGCCTGAATCTGGGCCCTTCTAAATTTCCATTACCACTACCTATTAAAGTCTTGTACAAATGAGAAAAGATAACATCTGCCTTTTTTAAATGTTCTGATGTTGGCGGGGATTGCATCATTATCACTAGCGTCAAGTGTGGGTGATAGGACAGTGTTTTTCATTGGTTGATCCTTGAAACATATGCCTCATCGATGAACTGGTCTCTGTCGGCGCAGTAATATCAGGTAGTGCTCGTTGGTTCTATTGACGGAAGTAAGAGGGGTACGGGGAGAGTGATATTACTCTGCCGTAGTCAAAGTGCTCCCAGGTGTTATTCCGCCATACATTATAGTTCCTTTTTTGCACGCACAAAGTCGAGAGAGGTATGTATGAACTCGTCTAAGATTAGGGAAGAACATAGATCAGTGCTACTGCTAACACAGTTAGGGTTAGGGCTAGCAACAAGCGTGTTAGGTGTAGCACTGTGTGAGTGAGTGAGGCAGTGAATGACTGAGGGAGTGGACGAGTGAGACAGTGTGTGGAGCTGTAGCCTCAAGGTGTGACTGTTGTGCTTGAACTTGCACAGTGACGTCTGAGTCAATATGAGACTCAGCAAATGGGTTTGTAATGGGGCTGGAGGGGGTGTCGCAATGGGGCGGCTGGATCGGTAGAGTAATGGTGAACATGGCTGGGGATGGATGGCTGGTGGGAAAGTGGATTTGGGTGTTGAATGGGTGGTGTAATGGTGAATACTGGTGGGGATGTAGGAATGAGACATACGGTCTCTAACTGGTTTGCCACCAATGCATCTGTGCAATCTACACAATTGCATGGTTTTCTTATCAACAATATGTAATTAATATACAGTGTGATAATATATGTATTTATGCAGATATACAGTTATACGTACATGCAGTTAAACCATTTCCATTTGCTCACAAGGTGTGTCTCCACTATTATTGATCAAGTCTAACTTGTTGCATAGTAATCAACATAATGCTGGGGTTCACTTTGGTCAGACTTATTTGGTACAGTGATTCGAGAAACCATAATAAAATAACATAAGCATGCTAATAAACCTCTGTCAATGTATATGCACATATGAATGCACACAAATATAAAACCATCCCAACGTAACAACACAACCTATATGTGACGAAATTATATATATATATAGTTGTAGTTTTGATAGCTCACCACATTGGTGAGCACATTGTCAAATAATACAGATAATATAGTATAATAACATAAGCATTCTAATAAACGCACGCCTATATGTGACAAAAACAAAGAGCACGTTGTCAAATAATGCAGATAATATAGTACATGTCATTGTCAAAATATGTAATAAATTGCACAAAATATTGTAAAAGTGCCACATCAACATAAGCTGTTGATGTTCCCGTGGCAAAAGAAAAAACATGTATAAACAATGTCAAAGTCAACATTATTATGATAAAGTGTTACTTTAACAGGGAGCTTTTCCACATGGACAAAACGCTAATGCACTTATTGATGAACAGCTGTAACATATAGTTTGACTTGATCCCATGTCAAAGCCGTACAGTAAAAGGAACAACGAATGATTCAGCCTCCTCCGAATCACATAACAACTGAACGGCTGCCGCCAGCAACTGTCGGGCCACAAGCAAACAGGTCTCTTTAAAGCAGCTCCAAACCAACTCCAGTTGGAGATCACTGACCCATCAATCAAGGGAGATCAATGTTGGGAGAAAGGGTTTGTGATATAGCAACACTTTGTTGCCAACATTCACCAAAAAAAAAAATATTTAGCACACAGCAGAATTATATATGTTGAACATTTTGAGAATCATTATATGTATATAAAAAGATATGTTATGATTAAATATTGCATCAACTATGCCACATGGCTATGTGCCAGAATACTATGTTAGAACTAGCATTTTGATGCATTTCAATGCGTCTGGTTTGTTACGCTGTCATGAATATGGATATATGGATATATGGATATATGGATATATGGATAACATGGACATAAACAAAGTCCCCCCTGAGATGGATTAGTCCATCTGCTTTAAAGTCAACAATTTAAATATTGAAAAATTACAATCCAAACATGCACTCTTTTCATTTACAGTCAAAGACAGTATATTAAAAATACCCAATTTAAAAATGCTCATGACAGCCTACACAATACCATCAGCTGAAGTTTAAACCTTAGATTTCAACCCGCAAAATAGGTTGGTTTACGATTTTGTAAACCTTTCCTATTGGACTGTACTACAAGGTTCCAAACTATGGACAACTTGTTACTACAATGTAATAAACAATGGAAGTTTCACAGAAACCAGCCACTGGGCACCTGAAAGTGTTATGCAAGCAACAACACAACTGACATGTGTCAGGCGTTATTTCACCTTGCATAAAATGTCAGATGCTTGACATATTGAGCATGAGATTAGCCTGTGAGAGGAAAAATAGCCTGGCCATTAAAGAGAAGCCTCCAGGAAAATACCTGAGAGATAACGAGTCAACGTTTTCAAAGGCACAAGCATATTTTTCACCCTTTCAGAACAAGTTCAAGCTCGAACAAAGGCAGAAACATTACTGTCGGGTCTAAAAAAAAAAGAAATTCCTTTTAAAGGTTTGACCATGTGTTGGTCACAGGGTTCCCCTGAAAATGAGAGAGAAATGTGGTATTTACTCAGCGTTCCAAGTCAAAGTGTTAACATTAATGTTGATTGATTGATCAGACTTATGGATCTCTGATTTGGACATTTTGGAAATAAGAACAGAGTGCTCTTGACAATCATATTTTTTTTCATGATTGCCAAACACAAATTTCCCTTGGGCCAAATGAAGTTTGTGGAAACACATAATGTGTTGGACCCATGCAAGGCACAGCCATACATTATTTTAAATAGCAGTTGCAATGCAACAAAGGTCTGGGGTGGATGAAGGATGGGAGGAAACAAGATTAGACTCAAGCCATGCAGATTAAATAAGATATTAAAAAAGCATAACATTGATTTACTTCCTGCTTTATGGAGGAAAGAAAACATACAAAACTGAATTATTCCAAAAATGGATGCAGCATGTCAAACCCACTTACTGCCTTTATGGACTTCAGTCGTTGTGTGAACTGGCAGGGCTCCCTTGCACGCTGCACATCAAAGACATTCTCTGTGTAGGCACTACCCTACAAAGAGGACAGCAGAACAGACAAGTTAAGTGTGTAACAATGCAAAGGACATTCCTATTTAATTGCCTTTAATTAAACAGAAAACAATGTACCACAATGCGTTCTGCTCATTCTACTGCTACTGACACAACTCACTGAACCTGTGTGTATGAACAATGATTCATGTTTTTTTCTGTTAAGACGACAAACACATCTGTGATTACTTTATAGTTCACCTAGTTTACTTATGCCCAGGGATGTATTCAACAAATAAATGCACTTTGCACAGGTATTACTTTAGTTTGGTTCTGCAATACTGAGTAAATATTTCTTAATAGTTTGGTTGTTTGTCTTGTCCACAAGGTAAAGAGAGAGGGGTGTGGGGGGTGTAGGGTTAGGGGGTGTAGGGTTAGGGTGTTAGGGTTAGGGGGTGTAGGGTTAGGGGGGGTGTAGGGTGTGGGGGTGTCTGACCCGTCTGGGTGGGTTGACGTCCATCTGCAGCAAACCCTGCAGGGTCTCCATCATCTGGTCCTTCCGGAGGGCGTGCAGCCGGGCCTGGCCCGCGGAGGTGCACCCCTCCAGCTCCCGCACCGTGCTGCTCAGACCCAGCGCCGCACACTGGAGCACAGTCAGCCCTGCAGAAGGGGGGGTTGTATTTATTATAGTTAACGCTACGCCCTCTTTTAAAAGTTGAATAGCGCTTGATGCGAATTTGGTAAAAGTGGAGACAGATGATATCATTTCATTAGGTGGCTCAATGAAAACGGTTGTCCATTGTACAATGCAATCACAGCATACCGTAGTTATCCGTGGCATCCATGTCGACAAACACACCATCGAACATCATGTCTTTCAACACCTTAGAAGGAGAAAAGGTAATAACATACACTTATTTTGAAAAACTGCAGTTACGAAATACTACAGAGGAATGCCTTGAAGTGTGCAGATCAAAATCGAAATGACCGTTTTAGGAGAGTACACTCCTTCAAAGATGTACAGTGATGAGTGCGTCACACATGGCTTCTTGGCAACATTCATTCTCTAACGCATGCACAGAATAGTTCCAGCCCATGTGAGGGTTGTATAACTATGTGATAGCTCTAACCGCCCCTGAGGGGTGTGAAGCACCCAGAATAACTGGTTTGGTATGCGATTTGTTTGTCTCATCCTTGGGCAAATTCACACAGCACTGTGCATGCACATGTGAGATATACAGACTATATGGAGAGCTCTCCTTTGGTTGTTCAAATAACTGAGGTAATTTGATACTTATGGGGAATATTTTTAAATACTCTTTCAGTAAACTGAAAAACGGACTAAAAGGTTAAATTGTTAGTCGTATATCGGTAACTGTCTTTAAAGTTTTTGGTTCACCGTCTTTACAACCTTTCTTCACACATTGATGGTACGGTTGCATTTTAAAATCAGATTTTAAAACCGTTTATGTAAAATAGTCAAACCTTAAAGAAAGTCGACTTTCGAAACATTCCTTTTTACCATTTAGATGTATAAACGTTCAAGCATATATCATATTTCATGTAACCAGATGAACTAGTCATGTAACCAGATGAACTACTCAACTCTTGTATTGCCTGTGAATAAACAAGTTTGTGATTTATTGAATCAAATAATGATCTTTTAACAACAATGAGAGAAAGATTACCTCTAGAACGCGGATGTAGCCGCTCTCGGCACAGATGTGGAGGCATGTCTTGCCAGATGCATCTTTCTCATTGGGATTCGCACCGAGGCCCATCAGGTCCGCCACAATCAGGTGCTGGTTATGCCTGGCAGCCAGGTGAAGTGCAGTCTGGGACATTAGAGACAAATTAGAGTCAATTATGACAAGAAGCTTCCTAACAACAGGAAACCATACTACGTACAATTACATGCCTTCTATCTCTCGAAATTGCCCGACACAACCTAATTAAACCAATGACATATCCAAGCTGTTGGAGCTTGTATAGCAGAACTTTGATGAACAACAATGATGTGGCCACAAATGCATCTCTGGTGAGATGCATTTTTCCATCTCACCAGAGATCACACAACACATAACTAATAATGATCATTGAATGCACTCTACCATTCCATTGGAGTCCTTCAGGTCCAGACACTTGATTGACAGCATTCTTTTGGCAATGGCATATCCCTGAGCCCTCTTCCCGATACACACCACTCTGTGCAGAGCCCTGGAGGAAGTCAGGGGCAGAGCATAGGAAAATACTAAATGAGTACCCCGGCGGTGCGAACATGTTGGGGCTGGTTTAAAGTGCTTGGTGAGGGATGAAGACTATGACAAAGGGTGCGTTAAATCCATTTCCGGCCTGTACACGACAGAAGCACTCCTTACAAACACTCACACAAAACACAGCAAAGCCTTATGTTACATGTTGCACAAGATTGGTGGTGCAAATAAAGTACTATCTTTATACGGTATATGTAATTGTTTGAATAAACACAGTATCCATCAAGTTTGATCTAAGCTGGCATTATGAATAGTTGAGTTAGACCATGTGAAATGTTGGTCCACTGGCCTCCTGTGTCTTGATGCTGAAACATGTTTCAGTATCCTCTTGAGGATGCAGAGCTTGTGATAACTAAAATACCAAATACCACAATAATGTTCAACTACATTGTCGCATATTAATAATCCTATGTTCGATTGTCAATTGGGTCGATTGGTAACCAAAGCAGCTCTTCACTCTGTACCATTATAGTGTCACTCAGACAGGTATGTCATTCAAGATAAGGAAGGACATGTTAATGGTGGGTTGAGTAAAAACCAAAATAACAAATAAACTACCCTCCATACTTACATCCTGCCGTTTCCATCGGATGCCAGCAGCATGTTATCAGATATGTTCTGCATCTCCTTCTCCTCTCTCTGCAACTGACTAAGGAAGTAAGCGCTGCTTCTCTGACCCGCGCTGTTCCGAGAGCTCAGCCACTCACTGCTGTCGAATTTGTTGCTTCCAACATTCTCATATCTGTATAGGTCGTAGCTGGGATTGGTGACCCCTGGGCTCGGACAGGGAGCTGCTTGACATAACTCTGCAGAAGCCGGCGTAGTGAATGCCGTCATGTACTTGGGGCTGGGAATCATGTCGTCACTGTCGTCGGCGCTGTGGTATCCAGCCTTACACTGCTGAGGTGAAGGCATCAGCTGGGAGAGACAATCGCTTGAGCCACCATCGCTCATGCAGTCGTTTGAAGGGCTGCCAAGGATGGAGGTGGCGCACGAGGTGCTGAGGTGGCCCTGCTCAGCGTTGCTGTGTGGGGTTGGAGTGGCTATCCCTGCATTGTTGGTGCTCTCCATCGATCTGATGGACAGCAGTAAGGTGGAGGAGGGGTTGGAGTTGGCAAAGGGCGGAAGGGAGCTGCAAGTGTTGCCCATTCTGAGGTCTTCCTCCAGCACCTCCACAATGATAGCAAGTTCCTCCAGGCTTTTATTCTGGCTCTTCCTCTGGGAGTCACATGACAAGACAACCAAACCATTTCAACTTCTCCAGCCAAATCCCAAATAAGACCTGACATGACTCCGATGTGTTATACGTTGATATTCCTGCACTCACCTTGCTGGTACGACGATCTTTGCCAGTATTCACTCGTTTTTTCTCTCCTGTGGAATAAATATGCATTGAAAAAAGGAGCAAATGTGGCCACAGTTTAAATCAAATGAAATTAAACATTTTATGATAGGAGCAGCATGTGTTTTGTACCATATATTAAAACAAGATTCTGCCTTACAAATAAAAAGTACAAATACAAATAAAAACATAGTAAAATGTGCCATCCTGATACCAACAGTTTAATGATAACATTTACAAATGAATGTTCCAACTCCAGGTCAGTGCGCGGTGTGGGATTCTTCTCACCTTTAGATCTTTTGTGCATTTTTTCCTGTGATGTCCGCACAAGGTCAAAATAAACAAAACAAAAACAAACACAGTATGAACAACAGCAGTCACTAAACAAAACCACCCAATCAGACGCTGCCCAGAGGCACTACCGGCCGCTGGGCTGTCGGGGGGGAATATCGCTTTGAGAGCAACAGCTGGATCCCATCTTGTTGTTCACTTAGGTTTTATGTTTTCGTGCATTTTGTTAACATTTTTGCTATGCAATTTTCTCAGAGTTCTATTGACCAAAGCACTGGATTTGCAGTTACCTGTAGCTCTTGGGGATCACATCCCTTGGCAAGGCGTATGTTTCTCAACATGTCTTTTACTGGCATTTTGACCCGCACCCCCAGGTATCTCTTCTCAGTGCCATATTTATGGCAGTTGGGGCCTTAGGAGAGGGTGGGGGACAGACAACATCCAGCGGTTGTCATTGTTCTGTTTGTAGGGCCATTGCAACACTCAACAACATTGCAATATGACAACATGACTGGGAATCTAATAATTCAGTCTTTCTTCATCCGCCCTAAAGAATTTATAATTTGATCATCATAAATTCACTTTTGTTCCCTCCAAAGATAAGTGTATATGTTCGCGCCCCCTAGCGGTGACATGCCCTGTATTTTAGCAGAATAGCCTATCTTTTGACAGTCTAGTTACGTACTAGACAAGTTATGCGTTTCTGTGAATGTTTATCGAAGGAAGTCATCGTTGCAAACTTACTTCTCTGGTGACGTTCGTCCAAGTTCATGTCGACTGACCGTGACGCGGGGGACTCCGGTGCACCCGGACTGCTGGACCCGGACTGAAGGTGACAGCTCACCTGGGGGGGATCTCCTCCTCTGCTGGGGGAAGGCCGACCGCAGCTTTCCTCTCAGTTTCCTTACGTCATGCTGTGCCGAACTCGTAAATATGAAACGGTATTGAATGTGTTCAGTTGAGTTTCAGCCCTGACTATATCCGTAACAACCCGATGCTGTCTTTGCACGACCGAACACGACAGTGGGATGACTCTCATGCTCTGACTCACAACACCTGTTTTTCCAGGTCATTATAATAACTGTGTGTGTGTGTGTGTGTGTGTGTGTGTGTGTGTGTGTGTGTGTGTTAGTGTGTGTGTGTGTGTGTAATATTACACAACGTGTACATGTTTAAGGCCAGCGCATACTTTCTTTAAATCGAATACGATTATAAAACAGGGAATGCTGCCAGATTGATGTCTTAATTGATCAGCTTTATGATCTGATGAGGGTCTCCGTTCTGACGTTGATCTCCGGTGGACTTCGCGTCCTACTGGTTGTACCAGAAGCCCTGTGTTAAAATGTAAGCCTATTTCTTATGTTCTCAGGTTACATGATTGTAAATATTGTTTACTCTTAGCGACACAAG
>JAOPJJ010000134.1:86640-99995 GCA_027122795.1 Enchelyopus cimbrius
GGGATTATGTATGTGATTATGTATGCATGCATGGATTGATGTATGCATGTGTGTGAGGGGGGGACTAAGTATGTATGTATGTATGTATGTATGTATTTATACATATAAATATATACATAGCTATAAATGCTATGATGCTTTCTGTAGGATTGTTGTACAATCCACATGACTTGTATCTGTCCCTATCAAATAAACCGTAAGTAGTGTAGTGTAGTGTAGAGTAGACTAGTGTGGTAGTGTAGTGTAGACTAGTGTGGTAGTGTAGTCTAGTGTGGTAGTGTAGGGTAGACTAGTGTGGGAGTGTAGTGTGGTAGTGTGCTGTAGTGTAGACTAGTGTGGTAGTGTAGACTAGTGTGGTAGTGTAGTTTAGTCTATTGTGGTAGTGTAGTGTAGACTAGTGTGGTAGTGTAGTCTAGTGTGGTAGTGTAGACTAGTGTGGTAGTGTAGTGTAGACTTGTGTGGTAGTGTAGTGTGGTAGTGTAGTGTAGACTACTGTGGTGGGGGTAGTCAAGTGTAGTTTATATCACTACACTAGACTATATAATGCGCACACACACACACACACACACATGTATGCACAATCAAACACAAATAAAGCAGTGGTGAAAGTATAGATGGAAAGTGTCCTTTACAACTTAGGCGATCAATATTCCATACACGTCATTGGATCTCAGATATTGGATCTCAAGGTGTATTTGTGGGGGCTCGACTGCTGAAGGAATTGTTTTTCTCTCAAATAGCATCATTCTCTGCTCACTAACAGTTGGGTTGAGAGAAAGCACTTAGGGTTTATGTTCTTTTCTTGTTATCTGTATGAATTGACTCGGACGTAATGGTCCATATCCACGTCCCGTTTGGTAAAAGAGCTTCCCCCTCAATGCAGTGGACACCAACCTCACAACGCGTTCTTCCATTTTGTTCCCATACAAAATGCACCGTGCTTAATGTAGTTCAATTCATTTTGAGTCCTGCAAACCCATCTGCATGTTATATGTCTGTCTACTGTTCTGTCCTTTGCTGTTTTGTCTTTGTTTTGAGCGCAAGCAAAATTAGACTGCATTTGCTGTGTGGTGCAACCTTTGAATTGAGATGAATTGAATGCGACTCTTTCCCTTATCTCTCCATTAGTACGAGTTCAAACTGAAGAACGTGAAGAAGAAGAAGGTCAACATCATTGTGTCGACGGATTTTGTCAGAGTGATTTTGCGTAAGAAGAGGAAGGTGAGTTGTGTGAAGCCGAAGTTTATAATTTTTTTCTAGACGTTTTTCGGCATTGTGTTCCCGATGTTCTTCATATTTTTGTCCTGATGGTTGCAGAGGAAAGACTGGTCATGGGATGACAGCGCCATTCTGGTGACGCAGGACCCCATCTACAGGTAAGTGATGTTGGTCATTATCGCACGCTGTAGAGGACATGAGGCACAGTTAGAAACACTGTAAGCCCCGGATCACACCAAAACACTTTGAGCAGCAACACGAGTTTTGATGTTGATGTCAATGTAGGTGCAGCTGTGCAATTTCCTACACTTTTAACAAGGAGCATTGAGCTTTACATTTTAGAGGGCATGCTGACAATAACCAAACATGAAATAAGATGGGATAGAATTAGGTAGGATGCTAATGAAATAACAGAATGACATCAGATAAAATAAGTAAATTAATAATAAATATAATAAAAAGATACAAAATATAATTATTGGATTAAGGGTTAGGGTTAGATGAGATTTACTCGGGTGTCGACACTGGGTGAAAGATTTTATTACTCTAAATAAAGAATAAATACTCTTCTGTCAGCCAATTGAGCCCCCAACGCTAACCATATGACTCTAGGATATTCTACGTGTCTCACGACGCCCAGGATCTGAAAATCTTCAGCTACATCGCCCGTGACGGCCAGAGCAACGTGTTCCGCTGCAACGTGTTCAAGTCCAAACGAAAGGTACAGTTGCGTTGCGTTCCCACTAGGGCCACTAGGGAGTGCTAGGTTGTAGTAGGCTACCCGTGCAGGCTACACTACGTGATACGTCCAGGGGAGACACAGGTTCGATTCTGACGCTGTGCTGTCCATAAGACACTGGGCTGTCCATAAGACACAAACAATGCCATACAAATATATATATATATATATTATATAATGTAATTATAATAATAGGTCAATCCACTCTACACACACGTAGGCACACTCAGTGAGGTCTACACACTGACAGTAGTTCTGTTATGTCATTATGTACCTTTGCTCTGAAGGCTGGATTGTTCTAATGAAACCACTCACTCCCTGATCCATACATACACACACACACACGCACACTAATAAGATACACCTCTTCATGGGCATTACAGACCTTTATTATGGTGAGAAAGTCAATTATTTTCATGCTCCCATTCACACGTACAGACCAAAAGAGAGACAGAAGAGAGAGTGAAAGACACAGAGAAAGAGAGAGACAGAGAGTGAAAGCCTCTTCTTACTCTCTCTCTTCTTCTCTCAACAATGACTGCCAGCTCCTCACAATGGAGAACAGGCCATCAGGGACATGGCAGAAAGCGGAATACACAATTCTAGAAGCGGGTAGGGAAGTAGGAATGAAACAGGGCTTCAAGCTGAAAACGTCCACGAACACCCTGAGGACACGGGGGTAGTGGAATAAATCTAACCTTCTCTGGGTCCTGGTGGGGGGGGGGGGGGGGGGTCTCCGGAAAACGTGGTGTGTCCCACACTCTCCTGGCGAACCCTCCGACAGCAATCCAAGTCCAGTTTGATGCCTTGTGCTACATCAGTGTTTTTCAACCTTTTTTGTTCCACGGCACACTTCAGAAAAGGAAAAAATCCCACAGCACACCAACATGTTATAAAAACGCGAAATGTATAAAAATAAAAAAAATACAGTAGCATGTCATAGTAGCCTTTATATTTATTGTTCAAGGATTTAAACTCACTCAGTGTGAAATCTGGGCCTGTTTAGATGCACACAAACGTGGTATCCTGGCAGAAATTGATGAGAGGCACACGCGTAGTTCCTCATCAATTGATCGCAGACGTTCTCTGCGATCAATTGATACGCAGAGAATGGATGCACAACGGACGCACAACGGACACGGTGCAACAGGATCCCCAGTAAAGGAAAAACCAAATGACAGATACCTGTCACTGTACAGTCTTGAGCTCACCGTTTTGCTTTGTTTTGAACCCCACTTGTTGTGGGCTCATCGACTGCATTGGTTATGGGGCACTGTGATCAGGAGTGGGTTCTTTTCTTTTCAAATATTTCTACATGTTCGCGTTGCGATACTCGCGTGTACTTCAATCACTTAATCTGTAATTTATTGTTTGCATATCTGTAAATTAATTGCGCTGCCTACCGCCACCAAAAGGCATATGGGAGTATGTGCGTTGCATACCACCAACAGCGCGACCACGCACACTCGGCTCAGACTGGCTCTTACACGGAGGAGACCAATATTTTTTTCTTTAACCAATGAGGTGAATTCGTATAATTTTTCACAACACACCGGCGTATCTCACGGCACTGCAGTGTGCCGCGGCACAGTGGTTGAAAACACTGTTCTACATACACACGCTTGCATGAACACCGGCGCTAGCAGTCACTGAAAGCCTTAAGCAGCGGTGATAGCCCCTTCTTCCTCATTCTTCTACTGCTGTGTCTTCAATGGTCTATACTGTAGAGCAGTGATTCTCAACTGGTGGGTCCCGACCGAAAAGTGGATCGCAGGGCCGTTTTGAGTGGGTCGCGGGTGCTGCACTTTTCTCTGCAAATTAATTTGGATGTTCAAATTTGGATGTTAAAATGTATCAGCACTTTTCTATGCAAATTCATTTGGATGTTAACATTTTGATGTTAAAATATGTTCACAAATTTGGGCCGCAACCTCATGTCTAAGGTGGGTCTTCAGGTTAGACCAGTTGAGAAACACTGCTGTAGAGCTCTTCTTCTATGGTGGCTGCAGAATAGAGATGGGACTCCAGCGCCCTGGTTTAGATTGTGTGTGTGTGTGTGTGTCTGTGTGTGTGTTTTTGTGTGTGTGTGTGTGTGTGTGTGATATTCATTGTGTACTTTAATGACTTGTCATCGCTCTCTGTCACTTTCACTTCAGATTGGAGACAGTGCGCTCAGATTTACCACTATGACCGTTTTATATGGCCGTAATATCCCTTTATCCAGCTCTTAAGATTATTACTTCATCGCCACATTCAAATTGATATCCTATTCATCAAAGCATGTCAAAATGTTGAAACAACTAAATCAGAATAGTACTTAATATTGTGTCTGAAATAACGAACAGCTGGCATTTCAAGCAATTAGTAGTACAAGATATTTCCATCTGCCCTCTTTTAAATGATCCTGTGAGCTAATGGTTAACACACAGCTGCAGTACTTGGTCGCTCCTGCACGATCCAATCAAAATCCCTGAAGGGGTCACATAGTATTCGTCCTACGCGAGTATGTATTGAAAGTGGGTCATGTATGTAGTTGAATAGTAGCATACATTTCCAATGTGGTGCATTCCTGACCGAGAAAAGGCAGAAAATGACTTTTTAGGGCTTGTGGAACTCCCATCATGCACCGCAATGATGCAAAGAGGGCGGGTACGGAGATAAAATTATATTTCTTTGATGCGAGTGAAGCGAGTACCAAGACTATCGGAATGTAATCAGATTGTAGAATAGAAGTGATGTTTTTCTCACATGTTGTTCTAATGTGACGGCGTCGCTAACTCAACTCGTCAGCAGTGAATAAGCAAAGTTAGCAGTAACTACATAGAAGTCTCACCCACTGGCACTGATCTGTAATAGATTTGCAGCGCAATGGTTTCCTTCCGCCCCTTGTTGGCGGGTTTGAAAACAAGGAACTCGTACTTGTAGTCTTACTAGAATCCCCCCCAAAACACTTCCTTATACAAATGACGCAAAATTGTTGTTTTACGTCCTTTGTATTAGGAAGTGTGAGAGGTAAATACGTATTTATCCCATCTCAGGGGAAAATTAGTGAATGTTGCCAGACCATTCCAAAATATGGTTTCAAACGATGCAACGTTTCATGCAAATGGGTGAAGTGTCCCTTTAAGCATCACCTTCTCACAAGTTGTATTTATGGAATGTTTGTTCTATGATAATATGAAATCTGTCATGTGAATATGATGCAAATAATTGCAAATAATTGTATGGCTTGCAATGACAGCTCATCATAAAGTCTTCCCTTTAAAGCCTCCAGATCCTTGCTCTTTTCGAGAAAGACCAGCGGATGTATTTACAGTGACAGTCAGCCATCTTGGATACAAACCCAACGTTAGTGGATTCTAACTGACACACTGAAGCGTGAAGCCATGTGAATCTTGAACCATTGCTTATTCGTCCAAAAAAAACACAGCTGTGTCCGGAAGAGAAAACAAATCAAACTGATGTATAACACACTAAAATACCCAGTGGAACTAAAGGTGGGGCTAAAGGTCATTGACATTGTACCATAAATACCTGCGCTGGTGTGTTCCCAGCAGCTCTGCTGGGCTGAACCATCAATCACCACCACGATGGCAGCATGAGGCGCTAGATTGAGGAGACAAGGTTAAGAAGATGAAATCCCTGCTGTACATACCTAGCGGTGGTTCATTCCTCCTCCTCTCCCCTCCTCCCTCCTTCTGCGCGTTATTAGGTTTCCTCAAGCTCTTTGTCTCAATGAGAACAATTTGCAACCTTTCAATTTGCTCTGTTCTTTTTTGCTACGCGGTCATACACAGGTGTGTGTGTGTGTGTATGTGTGTGTCTGCACCACCACAACACATAACAGTAATAAACCAAGTAGTTGTGGAGCAGCTTTCGCATAGAACAAAGTGGTTTTAAAGAATGGTGATATGTGACTAAATAATATTAGGATGAAACAATAAACAACATTAAAACAAAATGTTGTTATAATATGAAAAAAGACTGAAAAAGATGGCATTACGCTAACACAAAAACACACTCAAACACAAAGACACATCCCTCCCATCTGGCCTCCTATTCTCTCTCTCTCTCTCTCTCTCTCCAGTCTCAGGCAATGCGGATCGTCCGGACAGTGGGCCAGGCTTTTGACGTGTGTCACCAGCTGAGTCTGCAGACGGGGGAGGAGGGGGAGGAAGAGGGGGACGACACACAGGGCTCTGAGGCTGGACCAGGTGACCACACGCACTCCAACATACCT
This sequence comes from Enchelyopus cimbrius, assembly GCA_027122795.1. Lineage (NCBI taxonomy): Eukaryota > Metazoa > Chordata > Actinopteri > Gadiformes > Gaidropsaridae > Enchelyopus > Enchelyopus cimbrius. The sequence continues at coordinate 92,838 of JAOPJJ010000134.1, forward strand.
CAATACACACACATTTATACACACACACATGCAGCTGCATTCACACACACACGCACATATATCGCATCACAAGTTTAACATGCACGCTGAGGAACACGGACACAAACCATTTTTTCTGAGGTCACAAATTTAGCAGATTACTCTTTCATATCAACACTGCACTACCCCATGCATTGATATAATTTAAAGATGATGAAACGTACTGATTCGATTAATCTTACATAGGATTTGGATGTTCCTCTGCTATCCGAGATCAAAATGGAAGCGATCTTGGGTCTCTCTCTAAACAGTCTCATCGCCTCAGCTTCACATTTGCGTGCAGACTGCATTGTGCATCTCCTCGTCCTATTGTGCACACATGCCCCCAAAGCCTCAATCCACCTGATACTCCTACTTCTCTCTCACTTTATCTGTCGCTCTCTCTGTAGCTCTCGCTTTCTCTCTCGACCTCCCTCTCTCTTTTTCTATCAGTATCTCTGTCTCTGTCTCTTTCTCTCTGTATCTCTCTCTCACTCCTTGCTCTCTCCTTACCATCTCCTGTCCTCTGTGTTTCATCCCACACACATCATTCTTGGCATGTCAGCGACGCGTGGCACACCCACCACTGCGGTCTACTCAGTGTTTGACATGTTGGAGTGGTAACATTTTGTTTTTATTTGTTCTCTTCCGTGTAGATTTTTGGAACTAAGCCCCTGCATCTCTTCAGACGTACATCCGTGTTCACATGCATTCCAGTCATCTTGCAGACATGCAAACTCCTCCCCTTTCGGCGAAATTTGCTGTTTTGAAACCAAAATAGATGACCTACGTGAATAGTGTAGAATCGATGAGAAAATATTTAGGGGGGGTTAGGTTCGTACTGTTGGGTGACACCGTTGGGTTCGCTTCACTCGTGCTGACCAGAGCGTACACATCAAGGGATCCAGAACACCATCAGAAGCTGGTACGTGCAATGCGATACATTCGGATGGAATTAGATCGCTACTCATTGGTTAACTGGCAGTAAAAGCAGCCAATCACAGGGCACATCACCAGTAGTATACACATGCCTCTCTACCAAGTCCCTTCTTGTGTACGCTACATGCCCAAGCGTAGCGCCAACACAGTCTGGTGCGCGTGCTCTTTCTCATGACATGTCATGATGGAAGAGTAGACAAGTTAAGTTACAGCCTGTCCACCATCTGCATATTCATTAACCATTTGCATTAAGCCCTTACCACATTGTGCCTCATATACTGTAAATGTTAGACCCAGCGACAGGCTGGCATGAAATGGCTTGCATAATACTTAGGAAGGAGGCCATAATATTTATGACTCATGGCTGAGGCAAAAAATGCATCTCAAAATGCATCAGATTGATGCTTTAAAATATGGAACATTTTCTTCGGGGTCTGGGGGCATGCTCCCCCAGACCTCCCTAGAGGGATAATATCCTTCTCACTTTTTTCACCCCTGACCAGTTTGCATGCCTGATCCTGAGTCCAGGCGCCCTAGCCCATGCTCAGAAGCATTTCTGCTGCACCAGACAGGATCATGTGGCGCGTTGCTCTTTTCATTCACTCTCATGTGTCCATTGCTTGGTCTTGCCTCAGTTCACCACCCCATCACACGACACATTAGCCATCTATATTTGAATCCACACTTTTAATATTTAGTTTAATAAGAGCTCACAGGCCACACTGAGCCAGTGTGATCTGTGTGCACAGTGTGTGTGTGTGTGTGTGTGCGTGCGTGTTTCCATGCATATGTGTGTGCGTGTGTGTGTGTGAGGTTCTCTGCCATCAGCCTCCCCTGTATTGCTTTGTCATCCTACAGAAATTGTCCATTCTTCAACCATTAAAGAGACAATGCAACATCTCTCCGGGATACCCTTTCCTATTCATTCACCATCCTCCATTTTTCTCTTCCTCGTGCCCTCCTTCTCTTCGTGTTCACCCTTTCGTCTGGATCCGACTTTCTTTCCAACTTTATGTAACTCTCTCTGGCTTCTTAATGATTCCTCCCCCTCTCCATTCTCTCTTTTATCGCACTGCATCTGTCTCCCTAACCAATATGTATCTTTATCCCTCTCTCCATCTATTTAACATCAATGTCCCTCTCTCGCTTTCTCGCTCTGTCTCTCTCCCCCCCATCTAACGTGTGTGTCTCTCTCTCTCCCTGCAGCTCAGCAGCGTGTGTCTCTGTGTGAGGGGGCTGACCTTGATGACGTCACCACAGAGGAGAGTCTGGACGGGCTGTCGTCGTGGGAGGCAGAGAGGAGCAAGAGGGACGACGACTTCACCAAGGACCTGAAGGTAGCGCAGCAAAGCACACAGGAGACGGTTCACACAGTGTGTAGGGGCCAGGTATTACATTAAGATGATGATCTTAATGTAAGATCAGATTACTTGAGAATCCTCACATGAAGTCAGACAGACAGAAGCAGATGGACAAGCAGACACTCAGATCAGGGTTGGCAGACAGAAAGACAAACGTAGACAGACCGATGGACAGGCATACATACATACAGATGCTGACTGACAGACAGACAGAGCAACAGAGACTGTTCTATATGTGTGTATATATATATATACTGTATATATACTGTATGTATGGTTCACAGTGACGGCCATCTTTAAAGGCTTCATCCCCACATCTTTGTATCTGCAAACGCAGGTCTGAATAACATCACACATTCATGTACCTACTAGTATCTGGCCCTCTGTCTAGCTGTCCACCCATATATATATATATATATATAAAAAGGGAGAGTCCATATATATATATATTGAGTTAGATCCGTCACTATGTGAAGCTTGTTGTCCTCTAACGGTTGGTTAACAAGCCGGTGGAGAGATTCGCCCAGCCCCTGCCCAGAACTGTGGCTGCCGAACGCGTCTGTGTAGTAGCTCTCTCCTGAGAGGTTGTTTGGTGGTCCTGGTAGTTGATGTTTCTGTTAAAATAATTATCACCTGATTCTGTCCTAATTTGTTTCTTTTGGTCGCCGCTACAAGCTATCATAGCCCTGTTGGGCTACCGGAGGAATCCCTTCATCAGGGAGTGAACTATAATGGCTTGTTACTGATGGTTCTTTGGTCTGGTGAACTATCTAATTGCTAAGGAAACTTCTTCTGTCCCGCGGAGCTATCTACTGGGATATCTACTCTTGACAGGAAGGTCTTCGGTCCGCTGGAGATGTCTATTGGCTATGAAAAGATCTTCAGTCCCGCGAAACTATCTATTACTAAATTAAGATCTTCGGCGCCGTCTTCTGATAATCTAAAGTTTTCTTTTTGGTTTTCTGGGCTCTTTTCTTCTCCCTGATGTCGGTCCGACGTCCGACATGGAGTCCCCGTGGGATGGATTCCTCGTTTTTGTCTCTTTGGGGGCCTTTTTTTATAGGAAAATATGTCATTGGACTGTCTGTCATAAGCTACCACTCCCTCTGTGGGCCTATCATACACAATCTTACCAAAAAAGGCAATGGTTTAGGGCAGCTTGTTTTGTCTTCTGTGCCAAGAAAGACGTACCATGCTCCTACCAGGAGCTCCTTCTGAAGGCTCATGATTGGTGTTTTATCGTAAAAGGCTGGGCTTAGGTGTTTTACCCTGAATCTACCTTCCTTCCGAGCCACGAAGGCCCCACCAGGCACCAGGAGCCTGTGCGCTCGTGTCTGGCCCTTAGCCAGAAAGGACAGCGCTAGATGGTTCTCCCTGACGTAACCTTCCTTCCGAGCCACCGCGGCCCCGCCAGGCTCTACCAGCGGCCTGTGCGCTCATGTTTGGCCTTTAGCCAAAAGCATGGCCTCGGGTGGTGTCTACCAGGAGCCCGTACCTCTGCCGTTTGTGTTATCACTTCCCACATGCACATAACCAACCCTTGATTAGAATGTCATATATATAAAAGATTGATTATTATTAAATTATTATTATTATTAAATGAAAAACTGACAACCTTAATAAAACATTAATAGACAAAATATAAAAGTGTCATGAAGAATTTTGGTTAATAACATTCCCTATATACTGTATATATATGGGTGGACAGCTAGACAGAGGGCCAGATACTAGTAGGTACATGAATGTGTGATGTTATTCAGACCTGCGTTTGCAGATACAAAGATGTGGGGATGAAGGCCTCTAAAGATGGCCGTCACTGTGAACAATGACACACATCCATAGCACACTCTGGGTCTCGGCGATGTGGTCAGGGTCTTTGGCGTCAAAGGGAGTTCCTCTTTGCTACCCCTGCAGAGATGACCCGTTTTATCACCGCACCCACTCTGGAGTGTTGCCTTTCAAAGCGACGCTGTGCCAGCAACAGAGTGTGCCTGAAAGGTTACGGGTTCAAAGCCCAATGTCCACAGTCCATCTCTAGACATCCCTGAGCAAGATGCCCCCCGCTCCCCACCTGCCCTTAATAGCATGTATCTAAAACTGAGCATATATTCACCTTAGAACCTAAGAGCTTTCAAGGTCCACAGCTGTGATAGAGAGCGCTCCGCTCCGTTCTTGGATTCGTTCTCAAGAGGTCACTGAAGTAAAAGCTGTACGATGCTCTCAAATATTGATGTCATCATATGGGTTATTCATCAGGAGGTTTATATACCACCACCAGCCAGGTTGATCTCATGGCGTGGCTCTGAAAATAACCGACCAATTTGATGAGTCCCTTGATCGTCCTCGCTTTGTTCTTTAATCCTGAAGACTTTTCTATAATATTCTTTAAAGTTCTACTTTATGGTGAGGGAAGAGACTCAGATCTTGGCGTTCACCTAACGATGAATGTCATCTGAGGGAGTCCGATCACTCCACAGTCGCTCGTCAGGTCTTGTTATTACGTCTTGCTGTTTTTAGGTCTTGCTAAAAACAGATTTAGCTAGCATGCATCAGGCTAAAAACAGAGACACGGTGACTTGAGTCAGGACAGCGCCGTTGATTTCACCTCACATATGACACAAAAATCATCTTCCTGATCTCTCTCTCTGCTCTACCCTTTTGAGCCGGAAGCTAATTTTGCCCGCCAGTCCGTGGCTCATTTTCACGCCATAATTACACTTTGAAAAGGGAAGATCACATGGTAGCTTGTCCAATCCATCGTCCAAAGAGCCCTAATTACCCCCCATCTTCCCGTTGAAACGGGATCGGGTGATGTCATCCGTGTGGTTTAGAACGCACATGTGATGTGTATGTCATGTTGTATGTGACATCATGCCTGTGTTTGTGTCTGTGTGCATGGTTGTGCGGTTGTGTGTGTGTGTGCTCAGTGGAACATTTGAATGAATTTGAATGAATATATATATATATATTCATACATATATATATATTCATTCAAAATCATTTATATATATATATATATATATATATATATAGACACACGTGTGTGTCATTAACTAACCCAAACCCTAACCCTTCACGGAAATGTCAGCGTCCATTGACCGTCCGTTGACCGGGCCACGGGATATGAGTGTCATTAAGTTTTCAGTGATTCTGTGGTCCCACCACGGATTTTGAGTTAAGCGTTACCCGTGGTTATTCCACGGATTCCTGTGAGATCATGTTGATTGCTAATGTTGTCATTATCAATGCCATGTTCATTTTGCGTTGGCGGCGGCGCAGTCTCCGCTTCCACGACCACTCGGTTCACAGTTGCAGACGCTCCAATCCCAGAAACGTCAGTTTTTTCTACCGTCTTTATATACCCAAACAGAGTTGCCTGATTTTGTTTCATTTTCTTTCAGTTATCATCACCACATTACACATAAACAGTAGACCTACACCCGAGCTGAGAACGCCATAAACCCCTCAAGTGATAACTTTTGCGGGTGTTCACTATGGGGGAGGAGAACGCGTTATTGGATGAAGGTGACGTTGATTTATTAATGAGTGATTGGATGGTTTCAGAAGTTTCTGACACGTATCTTTGCCTTTGTTTTACTGGATATACGCAAACCCAAGATCTTTTTAAGTGTTTATACGGCGTATACCTGCGTATCACGTAGACTACAGCCTTGCGGTACCCTTACCAGTTGGTCTGGCAATAGCCAGGCTACAACACTGTCCTTCCACGATGACGTTGGCGTTGGGATATTTGATCACTCGTGGCCATTGTGTTTTCCATCTATTTGACATTGTCTCCAGACTCCGAAGGACCCGCCGGTGCTGCTGGGCTGCCCAGTCCTGGGAGCCCCGGGCGGGGGCGTGGTGAGCATGGAGGTGTCTGGGTCCGTAGAGCTCCAGCTGCTCCGGAGACAGTTGCAGCAGCAGGAGCAGCAGGCGCAGGCGGCAGCGGCGCAGGTCCCACACGCGCAGTGCACAAATATACACACACAAGTGGCGCATGCAGTGCACCCACATACACACATATGTGGCGTTTGAATATAATGTGGGGATTATATGTGGACTTTTCTCAAGGGTTTTTCATGATTACAAATAATTATCACCTGAGAATTATAAAGGACATATTTGTATTCATCGACATTCTACATATACTGGATATTACAGGCTGTATGTCATTCTCTCTTAAAGATAAGATATTTAATGAGTTGACATTTGCATATTCTCTGAGGGATATGTCGTGTCTTGAGATATCTCCCTGCGTGCCTGCCACATATCTTGCATTTTCTGAAGGGCTTTGCTCAAAATCCAGAATTCATTACCAGCTTGCCTAAATAAAAACGTCTGTGATGTGACATTCAAATTAGCGTGATGGGGATGTTTTATCAACAGGTTAGGGATTAATCCAATTGTATGAAAAACAAGGAACTTTGTCTGAACATGCTAATAGACACATCTGGGCTCTATCACATAGTGTCTTCTATATACAGTATATATATAAATATACAGTACATATTTCATGGGCTTGTAAGCCTTTATGGATAGGCCTGTGAAGACTAGACTATAATAGTGTTTTGGAAGAAACAGAATGACATATGATACCGAAGGTGGGAATCAAACCTTGTTAATTTCACAGTATAATTTCTACTTGGTAAGCACACCAGCGGGTCGAGCCCCGTACATCCCACATACATTGTGTTTAACAAAACCCCAGGAGTACCGCCGGTAGTTGGACCATGATCCCCAATCTCCAAATCGGACCACTTACACACCCTCAACCGTCCAGCGTGTCATCATTCTTGCCTCACAGCGCGTTTATGAAACTGAACACTCTGAGATGGGG
>JAOPJJ010000134.1:118626-129423 GCA_027122795.1 Enchelyopus cimbrius
TGGTGGCGTGCCGGCCGGGTCCGGCGCGTAGCCTGCGGGGGGGGGGGGGGGGGCTGGGGAGTGGAGCGCCGCGGGGCGGGCGCGGGCGGGGTCCGCGGCGTGGCGGGGGTGGGGGGGAGAGGGAGACAGAGTAATGGCTGAGTCATGGAACTCTTAGTGAGGGAGGGGGGGGCTGTCCTTATACAGACCTCTTTTATGATTTAATTCAAAGTAAAAAAAGAATATGCTAAATGATACCTGTTGTTATTGATTATAAACAGTTAATGAGAACCCCTCAATCAAATTGGAATTAAATGTTTGCTACTTGAACACACATTTCTATGAGTGTTATGAATGTGGAATAGCTTGATGAGACGTTAATGGACAAAGGGCCAATTGAATACCAAACCACTCCGTTTAACCTATTTCATCATTCCTTCTTTTCCTATTTTCTGGCAGGCTCTGCGGTGTACAACACATCCCTGACTCCTCGTAAGCGTGGACACCCAACAAATGCACTTCCAGGTCAAAAGAAGCTTGGATATAGAAGGAATAGAGATAGTCATAGGGATAGTTAGAAAACATACTTAGCAGTATGACAAAATACTAAATTATATATAGAGCAAAATGTCTAGCTGGAGTTGAGTGGCTTGACATTTAACTGTTCAGTATGTTAAGTATGTTTTGCAGCAATATTTATATGATAATACGAGCGTTGTTTACAATTGCAACTGCTAAGGGCTGCAGGCATATAACCTTTCGCCAAACTCAACTGGTTTCATAGTTAAACATCGCCCCCTGCTGGCCACGTGAATAACTACTATTGCTTTCATTGAAATCGATATCCCTTCTGAGCCACTAGATTTTGGCATGCCGACATATGTAGATTACGACGACACAGACTTGTTTGATTATCTACCTTTCTACTGAATTTCCATGTTCCTGTGTGATATATTAGGAGAAGACCCCACCCACAAAGTAGACGACAGTAACACACGGATCCTGATTGGCTGCCTGGTTGCCATCATCGCCATTCTGTCAGCCATCATTGTCATCATTCTGTGGCGACAGGTGTGGCAGAAGTTGCTTGAAAAGGTATTATGTTGAGCTACCAGCATTCATCAAAGTATTTGAATTTCCTGTACGTTATAAATGAAGTACTGATGGCTACCATGTTTTCTAATCTCTATCATAGTTCACTTCCTAGAGCACCCATTGACACCCAGCTGGTTGACATCACCAGCTGGGTGTCATCAGCTCCCCACGAGCCTTTAGGATTTAGATTTCCCAAGGACCCCTTGAGCAAGGAAGGGGCTGAGGCTGGTTGGCACCAAGAATCCAACCAGCGACACTGTTATTGTTTTAGCAGGACGACACGTCAGGAAGACTACCGCTTTTAATCTGTTCTGTTTTTATTTGTCACTAAATCACTTCTTTCTTCTTTACCCTTGCGCAGCCGCCACCGTGAACTCGGGTGGGTGTGATGAGGACAATGGGTCTCATGTTATCCTGTTGCTAACAACACTAACCACCACCCTGTGTTTACATCAGGCATCGCGGCGCATGCTAGACGACGAGCTGGCCATGCAGACTCAGGCGTTCTCCTTCCCGCGCTCCTCCTCCTCCTCCTCCTCCTCCACCTCCTCCTCCAGCGACGTGGAGGAGTGCGAGGGCAGAGGCTCCGGCAGCAGCTCCACCTACGAAAGGATCTTCCCGCTCAGCGCGGACTACCAGGAGCCCTCCCGCCTCATCCGCAAGCTCCCAGAATTCGCCCAGTCGGCCGAAAACCTTGGTACCATGGCAACTACACAATGGGGCGTGCGTGCGTGTGTTGAGAGAAGAGTGATTGAGGGACCCTGAGAATTAAAATTACACAAATGTCAGATGTGTGTCTGCATGTGCTTGTGCCTGTGTGTCTATATTTGTATGTGTGTGTGTGTGCGTGCGTGCGTGCGTTTGTCTGTTTGAATGTGTATTAGGCATGGGCGATTCGCGACCGATTCGGTCAGAAAGAACAAATACCGAAGGTGAACGACGAGAACTCATTCCCAAAACAAGAGAACTGATAAAAAATGTTTACGTCTTTGTTAATGCTTCAGAGACGTTTTGACAACAAAATAGTGTTTTCGTTTATTGGTTGAACAAAGTGAAGGGTTGATCATGTCAATGCGGCGTATTACTTAACAGAAATGTGCTGTACCAGAGCACCATCACCATCTGAAACCTTCTGGGGTTCCAAAAGACTCCATTTGCAGGCGTACCTCTGCCAAATGACGTAACAGACCGTATGAATGTAAGAACTGAAGGAACAAATCAAACCAACTATTTGAGAACGTGAAGGGAACTGAAATAACTGATTCCTGGAATAGAATCATTTGGCCCATGCTTAGTGTGTATCGATATGTGACATGACACATGACCCCCCCCCCCCCACCCCTCCCCTCCCAGCAGGAAGCCGTAGCTCCAAGCTGCTCCTGCCGCAGGCCGGGGGTCTGGACGGGGCCCCCCACTACGCGGAGGCCGACATCATTAGCCTGCTTGACGGCCCGGGCAGCACCTCCTCCTGCTCCTCAATCGCTGCCTTCAGCCTCCTGGCAAGCAGGGAGGTCCCCGTGAGGGAGTTCCCCCGCCACCGGCTCTCCTTCCGGGAGAAGCTGGGGGAGGGGCAGTTTGGAGAGGTAACCGCTTGATCCCAGACTCTGGTGTTACAGTCCAGTGGACGAGTGGTTCAGGGAACTCTGTTATTCACAGCAGTGAATCTTAGATGCATGATTAGTTAAGTTTAGATGGTTAAGTTGCTTTTTTTGTCACAGTGAAATTGTACCTCTGCATTTGACCCTGCACAACACGCACACGCACACACTGTGCAGGGAGCAGTGGGCAGCAGCGGTGCCGTGCCCGGGGAGCAGTTGGGGGGGTTAGGTGCCTTGCTCAAGGGCACTTCAGCCGTGGATGTTGAGAGGGGGAAAGCACTGTTCAGTCACCCTCCCCCACCCACATTTTTTCTCCCTCTGGTCCTGGGAACCGAATCTGCAACCCGCCAAGCACAAGCCCAGCTCCCTGGCCATTAGGCCATGGCTGCCCCATGATAGATGTGTGATATTATATTATATTATATTATATTTTTTATACACATACTGATGGGCTTTTATTGATACAGGTGCACCTGTGCGAGGCGGAGGGCATGCAGGACTTCCTGGACGAGGATGCGTCTATGGAGAGGAATGGGGCGTCTCCTCTGCTGGTGGCCGTGAAGACGCTGCGTGAGGACGCAAACAAGAACGCAAGGTGCGCACGCAAATTTGTTGCTCTGAACGTTAAGCCCTTTGGGCCTGCTTTCCTCTCATCTTAAAGTGTTTTATGAATTGAACTGTGAATTGACGAGGCAAAATCCTAAATTACTTTCATGTCAACATTGAAATAATATTCTTATAATCTTATTTAGATTAATTAATCCGACTCAATCAGACTAATTAACCTATGAACGACCAATCAGCCGTGAATAAGTGACTGCGTTTCAGAAACGACTTCCTTAAGGAGATCCGCATCATGTCACGCCTGAGGGACCCCAACATTGTGCGTCTGCTGGCGGTGTGCGTGGACACGGACCCCCTGTGCATGATCACGGAGTACATGGAGAACGGTGATCTCAACCAGTTCCTCCACCAGCTGCAGCTGAGGGAAGCCCCCCCCGCGGAGGAACAGGAGGAGCAGGTGGAGGCGGCTGGGAAGGTTGTCAGGTAGGGCACGGGTGGGGTCCTTTGGGTGTCACAGCCTTGTAGCGAGTCCTCATCAAAAAAGTCTGGTGAATAATGTGATCCAAGGTCCTCCAATATGATACATGTATCACTAATGTATCACTGTGATACATTTGATTATTATCTGTGCAATTACGAATCGGGCCAAATCTGAGAGGACTCAAATCTAACCTTCTACTCCACCCCACCACAGCTACAGCCGTCTGATGAGCATGGCGATGCAGATCGCAACCGGCATGCGGTATCTGTCCTCCCTGAACTTTGTGCACCGAGATCTAGCCACGCGGAACTGCCTGGTGGGCCGCAGCTGCACCATCAAGATCGCGGACTTCGGAATGAGCCGAAACCTCTACCGTGGGGACTACTACCGGATCCAGGGCCGCGCCGTGTTGCCCATCCGCTGGATGTCCTGGGAGAGCGTCCTGCTGGTGGGGGTCATGGGCTAGCCTCAACTATAAGACCACATATCACGGATTCTGTGTCATCACAATGACATCACAGACATCAGTTGAATCTTCAAATATGAAATGTGTGGATGAAATACACAAGGACCATCAATTCAATAGTTATTACATTATTATTGTTAATAATAAATCTAATTTGTAAAGCGCTTTTTAAAGTACACAAAGTCGCTTTACATACAGCCCTATCAAAACTAAGCAAAACAAATCTTTATTAAGTTGAAAAGTTAAAAAAGGGTTCAAAACAAACGAACGAGGTGGGAGTTAGTTGGGGAAGGCAAGTGTAAAAAGGTGTGTTTTGAGTGCAGATTTGAAGGAAGAGAGGGTTGGGGAGACTTTGATGTGGGAGGGAAGAAAGTTCCAATGAGTTGGGGCAGCATTGGGGAGAAGGCCCGATCACCAAAGGCCTGTTACGCTTGTTACTCCAAACAATTCGATCAAGGACATTTTCCGCATGATGAGATTAAAATGTTTGTTGTGCATCCACATGCAGGTTTCTTGTCCCACATACCTCAGCAGGAAGCCAATCTTATTGTGCAGCCTATGCTCTTCTGATCTCTTCAGGGGAAGTTCACCATGGCGAGCGACGTGTGGGCGTTTGCAGTGACCCTGTGGGAGATCCTGACCCTGTGCAGAGAGCAACCCTACCGACAGTTCTCCGACGAGCAGGTCATTGAGAACACTGGCGAGTTCTTCAGGGACCAGGGCAAACAGGTGAGGGATGACTGATGACTGCACCGTTGTATTGATCTTACTTATATCTAGCTTGCATGTAACATTATTCTTCACTACAATACTATTTAGTCATCTTTGGAGTAGATTTGACTTGTAGCTGGACAAATGGTCAATGTGTAATGACACAGAATTCATTTAATTGTAAATTAATTAATTTACATTCAAACAGTTGATGCTTCAAAATGAATGCAGTTTAATGCAAAGTAATGGTTCTCTTGTACAGCAAACAGGTGGTCTGAACACAATCTCCACATTGTAATGTGCCTCTTGATTATTTATGATAGTATATTACATGTTGTATTCCTGCAGGGTCTAATAAAGTGTTTTGAATTGAACGGCTACAGGTGTATCTCCCGAAGCCCGCCTGTTGCCCTGACGACGTGTACACGGACCTGATGTTGAGTTGCTGGCGTAGGAACGCCAAGCAGCGGCCGGGTTTCACAGAGATCCACTGCCGCTTGATGGAGAACGTAGCGTAACCTGCTTCCTGGCCCGGACTTGTACTGTACTAGAGTCCTAGAGGTTTTTACTGTAAATAAGTATATAAAGTTTAACAATCGATATTTGACTTGCTGGTGTGTAAATATTGGCTTTCTGGTTACTTTTCTGGTTTAACCAGAACGTTTTTAATCCTCTCCATATCCCATATAGCCTACCAACTACTTCTGCACCCAATTTAATTATAATATATACCGGTAGTCCTAGGCGTAATTGTCATATTTGCGTATCTTATTTATTAGAAATTGTATCGGGCTGCATGTACAAATGTAATGTTGTTGCTGCCTATGCCTTTTAGATATGTTAGTGTAGAATAGTGACGCCAGATTATGTGTGTATCCCTTTAGAATGAATTTGATACCATACTGTTTATTTTTCATCTGAAAATTATTTAAAAGAATGGATCTATAATTGGAAAGTATCGCTTCAGCATCTCTCTTTCCGCGTATGAAGCCTCAAATAAAATCAATACAAAAACGGTTGATAGATTGGATCGACGCTACCCGACCGCGTGGTAAGTGAGACAGGTGAACTGGGGCAGAAGTCAACGAGCCTGGAGGCTTTCCTCTCAACGTCCCGTGGAGACCAGGAACTCGTCAGGCTCTGAATCGGCAGCTGATTGGCCAGAACTCGAGTGATATCCAATCACACCACGTTCGTAGCTGTGTTACTATTCTACGTTCAGAGTCGGATCATATCAGGGCTGTACCAACCATCCGTGGTACTACGGTCAATGCTAGTGTGTGTGTCTTTTTGGCTACAGGTCTTATCTACTCATAGCCTCCAAATCTACTCTGACTTTAAAATATGGAAAAAGTTATTCTTGTTACTGGCGCAAACAGGTAAGTTGACAACGCTGTCAAATCTGTTTCCACGAACGCAAAGCTACTATTGTGCAGCAATGACAGTTTACAAAAAATGTTGACGAATTATCACCGTTGTACATTTTATATTGGTGTATTGTTTGTGACCATTTTGAAAAGCATTCATACTGTGGCGGCGGCCAAGACGACACGGAGTTAAGCTAGTGAATCGTAGTTCTGTGCCCCATACACCCAGACATCCCAAGTCTCCCGCGAATGAATAGCGTCTCCCTGAGCAAATAAGCAAATCATGTACAATCTCCCGGAAATCCGACCAAGCCAGCGAGAAATACTTTTTTTCTGTCTATGGAGAAAGTATACGTGCTGCGTGTGTGAGTGTCGCGGTCTAACTAAGCATTCCACCCGAATGTATCGCGCGCTCAGGAATACTGCAGTCTGTCTCCCAGAGCTGAAGCGTCATGGCAAATGCAGATCGCCCTTAAAAGCGAAAATATGGGGGCATATATGGGCACATACTGACGAACACACCAAAACATAACAATTACCACAAACAACGAAAAATAACCTTTTGTTAGTGGGTACACAAATTCCAAGGCGACGCTGCGCGACGCTAGGAGGAGGAGTCGCCACAATACGAAGTGTGTGCGTATTGGTGCAGGAGTCCGCGCGTGTGTATTCACCCTATGCCTTAATTCAGTGGTTCCTTTTTTCGTGTAGGACACCCTTGCCTGTGTCCAAGACAAGCAAGGACCTAAATTCATACACGCACCTAAAGAATAGAGTGATTAATTACACACTTATTTGGCAAAAGTAAACTGCAGTTGTAGGTTTTTGTTCTTATTCTCCTCTTTTACACTGTATATAGACACATATATTGATTTTATGTCATCAAATCAGGTGTATCTCTCACAAACACACACACAGTTTCATTTTTGACAACCATAGTCTTCTTCTGTTTGTCACCAGGTGAATAACGTATTAACAGAAATAATAAATACAAGGACATTTAACTAACTTCTTTAGTTTTTTGTGCACACCCCGTCGATCTCTGGCGCCCGCTAGTGGGGATCGCGGACCCCCGCTACCCCCACTCATTCACTATATGCATTCTTTACAGAACAAAAAGAAAATCACATGTCTCGTTCCATTTTCCACAGCGGCATCGGCCTGGCCCTCTGCGAGCGGCTGCTGAGCCAGGACAGCAAGGTCCGCTTGTGTTTAGGTTGCAGGAACACAGGCCGGGCTGAGGCAGCCAGGTCGGCCCTGGTGATCTCTCACCCCGGCGCCCGCGTGGACCTGCTGAGCCTGGACGTCGGCTCCGTGCAATCTGTCCTCCGTGCAGCCCAGGAGGTCAAGGCCAGGTAAAGTTAATGGACGGGTTGTTCAACGAGTGTCTAGAACTGCTTGCATAAACCACTATGTCAACAAATGAGGGTTATTGAAGATATAACAGACTCTTTAATTGTTACACAAACCTGCACATTAGCAGCCTCTAGCAGATTTAGTTAAAGCCCATGGTGCAGGGTTTTTTTTTTTCTGGCAATTTTCTAGTTGGTAATAAACATTTAAACAATTATCCATTGTATTTCATCACAAAAAGAAATATAATAAGGAAAAGTAGGTGATATTTTAGTGGTTAGCAGTGATTCTTATTTCTACCACAATGCATTGCATGACGTCACATGAGGTACTCCGCTTTGGGAAGCCCGCTTTGAGCCCATTCAGAGAGATGAGTAGAAAGTCTAGTGATTGATTGTTCAGCAGATTATACAGATAAGTATATGAATACATAGCCTAGATTAGGCTAGGCTATGTATTTATCTGTATAATCTGCTGAACAATCACTTGTCTTTCTACTCGTCTCTCTGAATGGGCTCAAGGCGGCTTTCGTCTGTCGTCCCAAAGCGGAGTACCTCATATCTATCTGTCAATCTGTGTATATATCTATCTAGGCTAGATAGATATATATACAGATTGACAGAACGATATTTAGATAGATAGACAGCATAGATCGATAGATCCTCGACCAGCGACCAAAACGCAAACACTTCCCTACAACATAAGCTCTCACCAGTTTCCATGGGACGGCCCCGCCCACACAGACACCTGCCAAACATAGCGACACACACACTCTTACTCCTCTCTCCCTCTCTCCCGGTAAGCGGTACCCTGACGGTGTCAATGAGGAGAACTAGTTATCAAAAGTAATCACACTGAAGACATGACCAGCCTACTCGGCGTCTGCTACGTTTGCAAACAACATGTTCACCGGAGAAAGAGGTGCTGTTGGAGTCTCCCCCCGTGCCCCGTCGGTGTGTCTCTCCAGCGGGAGGGGGGCGGGGTGCGATGCGATGCATTCGGATCGAGTGCTTAGTTAGACCGCGACTCATTCTCGCTGGCTTGCTCAGGTTTTCGGGAGATTGTGCATGATTTGCGGGCATCAGGGAGACGCTATTAATATACGGGAGACTCCCGGAACTTCTGGGAGACTTGCGATATCTGTAAATGTTAATTGTGGGTCTTGCCACCTCTTCATCATCCCAGTTAGACTCCATAGTTCTAGTACAAGGCTGTGGCTACATTCCACCAGGTCTACCTCATGTGACGTAATCGCCGAAATGCCTTAAAAATTAACCGTTGCGACCAAAAACTAAAAAAACTGGACTTTAACACAATTTTGGAGACATTTCCAACTTTTTATACATATCTTGAGTGCTTTATGTACCCATTAATCGAAAGTGGTGTCGAACCTGCCATACGCCCTTTAAAGCTATAGTCATAGGTGTATCATTTTCAACTGTCTTCTGAGATTTTCCAATGGTTGGGTTTGTAGAATATGGAAGTGAATTACTGGATCCATTGACCTTGTGGAATGGCATGTTTTATTCCTGAGTATGTTTTTTGTGCATATATCTTTTCAATGTGGTCAAATGCTGCAGCAGAAACCTTACATTGTGCATGTTTAAAAAACATTTTACAAGCATACCAGGATTTTTTTTTCTTCCTACAGGTACACTCGACTTGATCACCTTTACCTGAATGCAGGCATCATGCCCAGTCCACATGTGGATGTCAAAGCCTTTTTCAGGGGCCTGTTTTCCAGGTAGAGCACGAACCTAGCCCTATAGAGTATAACTATTACAATTGAACATTTACTATTTATTCAGTCAGCAGGCCCTTTCATCGAATGCAATTATAAATTAATTCAGTTGCATGTAAATACAGGCATAAGTCTTCTTAAAATGCAACAAAAGTAGGCCATGTTGTCTCAGGGAGGGGGAACCCAGTACTTTCTGGCTGGGATGCGAAACATCGTACACTAAACCACACTCAACCACACTAAACTACACCATCCCCACCCACTCTTTGATGATGAATCACCCAAATGGATGTGTTGTGTTGATATAGTAAATTGAGGTGATGTAATTTTGTCCTCCACCACAGTAACGTCATCAACATGTTCACCACAGCCGAGGGCCTTCTCACCCAGCAGGACCGCCTCAATGCAGACGGCCTGCAGGAAGTCTTCGCCACCAACCTCTTTGGTCACTTCCTCTTGGTAGGACGCTCAGATGTTCACGTTCACGTTTACGTGTGTTTTGCCGCCCCCGCCCCCCTCCCCCCTCAATCAAACCTTCAGTTCGATTGAGATGTGTTTGTTATTTACAGAATATTGTTGGAGACAATATTATCGAAATATAAATATTTTCTGGGATTCACCTCAGAATTTGAGCCAATCAAATAGTGAATTACTTGTTTTTGTAATTTTTTTTAACATATTATTTTGACCTGTCCTGATTTCTGTGTGTGTCTGTGTCTATGCGTGCGTGTGTACAAGGTCAGAGAGCTGGAGCCCCTCCTCTGTCAGGCAGAATGTCCCTCCAAGGTGGTTTGGACGTCTTCCAGCAACGCACTGCGCTCTGCCTTCAGCCTGGAGGACCTCCAGCACGCCTCCGGCACCGAGCCCTACAGCTCCTCCAAATACGCCTCGGATCTGCTCAGTCTGGCCCTTAACCGGCACCTCAACACCCAGGTCGGTCCCGACCCGCGGTACCCTGCTGGAAGACACGCACAGCTTTAACCAGCACAAAACATCCTGGGAGCTTTTCACTCCACCTCTTGTGATGAACTGAGGTCTTTATGTTCTCTTTAAAAAAAAAAAAAAAAAACATGACACTGATGTTCTGTGACATCTTTGAAGAGGGCTTCATGCAACTGCTGGATCATTTCTCCATGATCCAGAGAAATGGTACTGCTCTCAAGGTTAACCACCTCAGGCAACGACCTCATTGGTTTGCTTCATGTAAATGTTTCCCTTGTTTTTAAAATTGTCAACACACTGCTTCTTTTGGGTCAAATTCTTGAAATATCACTTCATATGAATATATAATGTATCTCGCTATCCAGACCAAATTAGTTATTTCTAACAAGTGTTTATTAAAGGAGAACTCCGGTATAAAATGGATCTGGGATATGTTTAGTATGATAACGAGTTTGAACGTTTGGTGTAGAGCAAAAAAAATCCTATACGACGCAAAGCTA
>JAOPJJ010000134.1:169439-183833 GCA_027122795.1 Enchelyopus cimbrius
TTAGTTTTTGAACCCTGACCCTCTAATGATGGTGAGTGATTCTGAGAAGATTCAGGCTGTTCAATGATTGTGTGTGGTGGAATGTTCGTGAGGCAGAGTGCAGACAGAGTGTGGGAGACTCAAACAAAATGTCAGAAATGTCCTCTTTCCTCGGCGATTCCAGCCACAAATGACATTGTCCGACTTTCTCCCAATGTGTCTACTTTTTCGGAAGGACTTACGGTCTTTGATTTATCAGCCCCTAACCCACAAGAGTAGCTGTCAACTGCTCCATTCACTCCAATGTAAATCGGGAGGAGAATTTTCTAAAGGATTTTCTAAACTCCCTTTTTTTAACTTGCTCCTGTTACCACATTTCAGAAACTAGGACCACACAAAAGTATGGGTATCTTCTTTAAAGCCTTTTTGGCTCAACGGTGAAGAAAATGTGCTGATATCATCTTTTATTTGGAAGAAATATCACTAGTTTGATTTCCTAGATGTGAGGCAGAATTGACTCTGAAACCAGGTCTTACAGCTACTGTAGCTAGGGCTGCTGGACAACGATCACAGTGGCAACCGAGATCAACTGGGCCAATAGTGACACACACACACACACAAATCAGTCAATATTAATCCGGAGTAGCCGGGAGCTAACGCTAACGGTAGCTAACGCTTCGGAGCATTAGCGTTAGCTCCCGCTAGCGTAAGCTAACTGCTAACTGCTCTGTTCGCAGTTGGCTTGTCTACTCGGAGCTACTGGGCTCTAAGTAGCCAACCTAACTGCGAAAAGAGCATTAGCAGTTAGCTAACTGCTAATGCTCCAGAGCGTTAGCTCCCGTTAGCGTTAGCTAAATGCTAATGCACCTGGCAACCGAGATCAACTGGGCCAACAGAGAGCGTGAGGAGTATTTTCACACACACACACAAACACACCCACACACATAGACAGACAGACACATAGACAGACACACACATACACACGTGCACAATCACATGCAAACTCACAAAGTGATTGAGACCAGGTGAAAAGATTATTTCAAAAGTCGTATCTCTGGCATAGTTTGACCTAGACACACCATTCGAACTTTAAAATGTAGATAAAAGTCAGAATTATCAACGCGGGATTCAACTTTTGCTTTAGCTTTCATTGTTTTTTTGTCAAGGGGCAAACCACACAGCCCACTCTCACGATTTCCCGGTGGGGAATTGTCTAGTTTATTTTTATAATGCGTTTCTGTCTCAGATGAATTGCTATACAGCCTATCAAATGTGTCCATCTGTGATACATTTTTGTCTAAGTTGAATGCTAACATCATGAATATTTGATCTATCAAATCAAAACCAAACACGAATGAGAGACCCATATGACCAACATTTTCCTTCTTTATTACCAAGTGAAACAGGTATATATTTACTTTTCATATATTTATTTACTAATCTTTGGATGGGAAATTTACATGACCTTTTTGCATATTCTGTGTGTTATGCAGTTCAATAAACACAGGGCAGTCAAAGACATACAAGAACCAAAAAAAATCATACATTGATGTAAAGATGTAAAATAATAAATGTAATGCAGATGTAAGATAATAAATAAATAACACAATCTTTGAACTACTTTGTTTGATTATTATTTTCCAAAGATGAGTAAAGCTCAAATCAAATCAAATCCATACATCCATATCCATACATCTCCTAGAATAAAATGTGTTATACATGTATTATTTCAAGCCAATGCATTTATTATGAAACAGGCAATTCCCTGACTTCCTTATAACAAAAGATGTGTGACAGTTTGGGTTTCATGACTTCAAAGCTGGAATTTAAAGAAAAAGACAGAGAGCATTGATGTCCAACAACCTACAAACATGGAGTTGCTATATTCATGATTGCATGCCAAAATGCAAACCGTTTGTTTGTGGAAGTGGAATTTGAGTAGGTCTACACGTCATGGGCAGTTAAGTGCGGAGCAAGAAATGTACTATCGGAAATTGTATCAGAACCCTTTGGGAATGGAATCAGAACCTTTTAAAAATAGAATCAGAATAGTTTTACAATTAAAATCAGTGCCCCTTGGAAAGTGAATCAGAACCACTTGGAAATGGAATCGGGACCCTTTGGAATTGGAATCGGAACCCTTTGGAAATGGAATAGGGACCCTTTGGAAATGGAATAGGGGCCCTTTGGAAATGGGATCAGAAAATGGACTGGAACATCTTGGAACAGGACCAATGATGAATGTAAAAAATGGGTAAAACACTCTGATGCAGATTTCATGCAGTGACATTGTGGACTATTTGGTTCACACTCTGAAAGTCACATTTGCAGTGTATTTTTCTCTTTGTACTTTTTTTCACAAGGAATCCACAATAAAAGAATAGGCTATGTGAAGATGCAGGGACTCGTGTCGTCACGGAAACTTGATGTATTATGAACGTTCAATATCGATAACTCAACTGACAACCACAAAGACACATCCATATGTTCAAAGAGATCTTCTTTTTTTTTAAACATACTTCTTTTTTATCGTATGTACATTTTTTACACATTTTAAATATTGCTATTAGAAAATGATAAAAACAACTATTTACTCCACACGGTGGAAAAACTAGAAAGTAAAACAAGACAAGGAGGACGAGGAGGACATGTATAGTGCTGCTCTGTTGATTGCCCAGACTTCCCTCTCTCCCTGTGCCAGCTTGTTGCAGCAGTTCAGGTCCATTCAAATCAATCAAGTTAGCCAAGCTGTCACTCATCACAATTCACAAATAACAAAAACAAACAAACAACTGAGGAAAACGTCTTACTTTCAAAGCATTGCCATTCCAGAGGCACACCGAGGAGTTCACATACCGAGGGTAAATATTACGGAAGCTATCATTATTATACTGAAAATCTCCTTCTTGAGCAGCCACATAATGATAATTTTTTATCGTTGATCCATCTGTTTCACCTTCCATAACAGTCACTTTACATATTTTGGAGCTCTTATTTTGTATTTTTAACGAGTGATTAAGTTCCATTTTACTTTATTTGAATTGAAATAGAGAATTCATAAATATGTAATTCATAATGAAAACCAACTTGGTGAGTAAACTCCTCTAGGGGGCGGTAATGTTGGATGAAGACTATCCCTGATCATGATATTGTTCTAAATATAAAAACAAATAAAACGATTCAATGTCCTGTTTTAGGTAGCAATAGAAAGATGAAGTCCAAAACGATGAACTAGATCACATCCGAAGTGGCAGTTTAAATCATTACCATGGATCTCAGCAGTGATCAGTGGAGCCACTAGTACAGCCATCCTTTAGCAAAATCTCAAGTAAGGCCAATTGTTGAGTATGTTTTAGCAATAAATAGGCTACAGATTATTGACGTCATCTGACAACCAGCTAAACAAATTCAAAGCTGAAACTTAATTTGGCCAGATCTATTAATCCATAAACAATATTTTGATGGCGTAAGTCACCGAATGAAAACATCAATAACGCACCAGCTATGGATGCTTCCAGGACCATTGCTTCCAGGACCATTTACTTGAGAGCAGATATAGATGTGGTTTTCTGGCTGTTAGTGATCCTCTGTCTGCATTTGCGTCGGTATTTGCGGTTGGTGTCTGCTTGATTAGGTTAGATTGTACTCAAGTAATTCTAGAGCTGCTTGATCAAAAAACCGAAGAGGTTCACAAGTGCGTCACCAAGCAAATGTGGTGTCGGGCTCTGAACAAGGGACGACTTCAGCAAACCGCTTTTCTCTTCACCGCGTGGCTGCTAGTCTTTGATTCTCTTGCCGATATTCACTACCACATCCGCTAGTTATCCGCCAGATATTTACCTGGAAGTAGAAAAAAAGATGCTAATCAGTTTGTAGAATATCAAAGCTTAAAAGTAAATGGGTTTGCATGTAAAAGTTCGGCAGGATTTCAATTGGCTCTTTTATTTTTTAGTTATCACCTCTTTACAAATACTTAAAGACTTGTTATTAGTGAAAGAGTCCTATTGTGTTGCTCCTAGAGCCCTATAACAGTAAACAACCATCATAGGACATTTGCTTCATCACATAGTCCCACATAAGTGGTTAAATAAGGAAAGTGTGAGGTATTTTGAGCTGACAAGGCCTCAATAGCCCAATGGCTAGGAAAACAGCTAAAAGGTTAGCCATTAAATGTACAACACGGTTTGGAGTTTTCCGGCCTCTGGTGGCCAAGAAGCAATGAATGCTACTTTATGGAAATGGACATTTGTCAATGAAAACATAAAGCACACGGTCCGGTTCAATTGCACACTGACCTGCAGCAAACCTCTTCTTGACCAGGGACAGTCTGTAGCCTGACCCCACCAGCTGGATGTCACAGCCCGACAGCGTGCTTCCCTCACTGGTGAACTTGACTGCGAGCTGGGAGGGTTTACTGGGGCCTCCTGTTAACTGGAACCGGCCCAGCAGAGCCCCTACTCCTGCCCGGAAACAGACGTTAGTGGATAGCAAGCTATATGATGCTACCATCGCCCCCTTCTCACGGTCTACAGGAGACTTCCGGTGGACGTTTGTCTTTAGATATTGCAGGTGACTGCCACTGTGGAATCTAGCACCGGCTTGGTGACGAGAACAGCATGAACATGGATGACAGCCAATGGGAAGGCTAGATTTTCTGAGAACCACAAACACACAAGTCTTCAGATTTTAGGAGTGTTTTATTGTCTTTTCTGCTCCAAATAATGTGTCATTTGGATGGTATTTATAGAGCAATTATGGATGTGCCGAGGCAGGTTTCAAAGGGGTGTTTGGAAACCTTTTTATTTAATTTTATTTCATGCTGGGGCACCCCTGGTGGCCAAGTGGAGAGGTGGTAGATTGCGCCTACCAAGGGTGTCACCATGTTTTTGAAAGTGGGGGACATATTTTGACATTTAGCCACCAGGCTGTCAGGCAGTTCGAACATTTCGAGCGTGCCAGGCAGCATGGGTATACCCAGGCTAGCATTCTGGTGCATTTTACCATGTTTTTAGATTTAAAATGATATCCCTCTTTCATTGATTTTCATTGGAGCTGGCATGGTCTGCAATTACTGACTACTATTATGTTCTGGTGTAATAGGACTGACACTGACAACTTTTTTGACACTTTATTCTCTTAATGAGAGCAAAATATGAGGATTTAAAAATTCTGAGGCAACATATAAAAGCTGGCTGTGTTTGGCCATGGAAGAACTAAATTTAGCTGTTTGGTCACTCAATGAAAAACTTGGGCAACTCTGACTTACTTTCCTCTTTTTCGAAAAAAAAAGACCTTATGTCCAGCATCTCGTCTGTCGAATAGTCAATGTATATAGTTTATCGCTGTCGTTGATCCGATCCGACTCTCAACATAGGCTTGCTTCCGTGCGTGTTTTGAAAGCGTGCGTGATGCTGCTTTGTGTGTTAAAAAAAAGGCACGTAAGTGGCCGAGGACAGAATAAAAACGAGGCTTTTATTTTAGAACGGAGGTTGCGGAGTACGACACATAAACCGTTCACGGAGGGACGGATCGTGGAGCGCGGATCGCCGTCCCAACCCCCCGAAGTGTTTACCTGACTCCGCCAGATGGAATGATTCACGTTGGCTCAGCATTTCCATCTGGAATCGTTCCATTGGAGAGCGTTTGGGAGTGGGTGAAAATACTGGTTGCTGATTGGATAAACGATCTGTCTATGTTGGTGTTTGACGGGCAAAATCAACCAATCAGATCAACGAAGCTCATCAAGTAAACAACATGTCGATACAGGATCTTTGCCGTTTGTGTAATGCAAATTTACGTATAAAAGGCACACTTTCAAATGTCCGGTCCATATTCCAACCGATGGATAAAAGAGAAAAAAACACTAGCCAGCGGCTAACAGAATTAGGGCTACCGCTGTCTAGACTGAAGAGTCGCTCCTCATGCGTCACAGTTAAACCCGCCTCAAGACCAACGCTGATTGGCTGCTCGTTTGCTGATCGCTCCAAATTATATCCGTCGTGCAATGCCAGTCTGAACTGTGAGTGGAATCTCATGGAGCTCGCGAGATCAGGCTAGTCTCACGCGGCTACCGAAGAGTGTGCCGAGGTACGGACCGACGCAGAGAGACAGTTGCCGCGATCCAGTGGGGATCGCCATCCCAACCCCCGAGGAGTGTGCTGGGATACGGAAGAGAACGAGAAACGAGGAGAGACCTATGCTGCGATCGCCAGACGCGGTCTGGAGAATGACAGACCGGCGTACCGGCATGAGAAGTGAGCGTCTCTCCCGTGGTTCGCGTAACCACGTATGATTTTTAGTAATTGGACTTTACCTCGTTTCCTTTGATTTAATAATTAATTGTTTGGGTAATAAAATGTTTGGAATTAATTATTTCACATAGCAGCAAGTTGAATGAAGACATCAAAAAAGAGATTGGATCGGCCCAAATAACATTTCCTAAGTCATTAGTAATAACGTTTAACCTAAACCCCCCCCCATTATTTTTTTATAGTACCTCCATTTTCAGACCGCGGAGACAGACTGGGTATCTTCCACAGCATGGTCTGTTGCTCGTGGCTCCTGCAACCAAACAAGATCAACTAGATTCATACATTGCCAGAACAGCATACTTCCTTTAAATTTGGAAAAAAATAATGTATTTAAAAGTACAGAAGAATGCAGAAAGTATTTCAGTGGGCTGTGTTCCATCAGTGGTCTACTCACCACGTCGCAGGAGGGATCATGGCTTGCAGTTTGGCCACGCCCCCATCCACGGGGACCAGGAAGTGGATGTTGTGCAGCGGTGAGGGGGCGGCCATTGCCTGGCTGTTGTATTTGTAGTCTATCCTCAGGTCCGTGCTTCCGGGGTCGCCCCGCCAACTCAGCGCCAGGTTGAGAGGGGTGGAGTGGATGCCCTGCGCTGCCACCTGCACATGAAACAAGCGTTGGTATATGAGGTCACGGGACAAACATGCAGGCACACACAAACACACACACACCGAGCAAGTAAATGGACCGACAGATTTACAGATAAATTAGATGGATGGATAAAGCAAACAATTTGGAGACAGACAGTTATAAAGAGTTATAAACAGATGAACCAATCAGTTGACAGAGAGTCGAACCGACAGACAAACCTGGTATTTGATCATGTCCACATTGTAGTATGTAGCTTGAGGCTTCTGTTCCGCCACTCTCTTCAGATGGCTCATCAAGTTCTGCATGTTTACCCAGAATTCCTTGCTCTCCACAATGTCCGTTGTGGAATCACTGAGGCATCACAGAGAGTTGGAAGAGAACATGTCATCCACGACTACTGTGAATGCATGTGTATCTGACCATGTGTGTCTGTGTGTTGCGTTGTGTTTGACAGTGTATGTGTTTGTGTCTGACACTGTGTATGTGTGATTGTTTGTGTCTGAAAATGTGTGTGTGTGTGTTTGTCTATACATTTCTCTACAGTCTGCGCGAATATGTTTCCTACCAGCAGAGGAGTTGTGGGTTGGGCAGGACCTGCTCCAGCCGGTGGTAGTTGCTGATGCTGAAGGAGAGGATGGACTGGGTGGGCTGGCTGGCAAAGTGCCTGGTGATGCCAGCCGGGAACGACAGAACAATCTCCCCAGTGATCTTCACCACACACCTGGGACCAGATTAGGTTACGGAAAGCATATTTAAAAGGACTCCTGTACTACCAGTCGGTGTTAAGCCTGGTTTATACTTCTCCGTAAAGTGCTGTACGCGGACAGGGAACGCCCTCTCCGTAGTACGGGGACCCTCTCGGAGACCTTGTCCATCACTGGACCCTGTCCATCACTCCCTTAAGGGAAAATGGAGACGGCAAGGGCTGTGATTGGTCCTCTAACAACGTCATTTCCGGAATTACTTTTCCGGTTTGACTACAACTGGCAAATTGCACTACTTTGTAAAGAGTTTGTTATTTACATAAATATTTTAAAGCATGACATTTTTTATTATCATTTTAATCCCTTTTTTTAATACAATCTGCTGTATGCACGCATCAAGTGACTGTGAACGTCAACCTGTTTACTTTACCTGTTTACTTTGTCGACGGAGAACTTCGAAGGCTTGAGGGGTCTCCGTGGTAACGGAAACGAATTACGTATAGGGAGTACGGAGAAGTATATCCCGGCCTTAAGAGTGATTAACCAATACAAGGCATTTCAAACTCTGCCTAACTCTGTCACATCAAAAGTGGGAGTGTCCAGCTAGAGCATGTATTATGGATAGATCCACCAGCCTACCCAGTAGACTTTTCCAAGTGGTATCTTATCTATCCATCATACATCTAGGTGGAGCCTCCAACTTGTGATGTCACTATGTCGCAGGGCATGGTATGTTTTGATGATCTCACAGCTGGTGGGAGAACAGGGCCCCTTTAAAAGGCTTAATTTCACACACTCTCCCTGTAGTTCTGAAGAAGTGACACCCATATTTCCTGTGTGGGGTTACTAAAGACAATTTGGATCCATTTGTGCAAGAGCTTAGTTTGACTCCCAGCTGCAAGGTACTGGGTTCCCTCTCCAAGGTTTGCAGCATTGACCTCTTTCTTAATTCTCTGTAAATTGCTTTGTCGATAAAAGTGTCTACAACATAGGAGTGTATTGAGGTAAAGAGGTTTGGGTTCTATGTAGACAGATATCTAATTTCCGAAGCAACTCCTATTCTTTCAGAATGTAATTAACTTCACACCATAACTATTTCCTAGGGCTCATATACATATAAGGCCGTTCGCGCTAGAGCATGTTTTAGCATCAACACATGTTAGTATCAGGATGTTACCATCGGCGCACGTTAGCATTAGCATCAGCATGTTAGAATCAGTGCGTGTTAGCATCAGCATCTTAGCATCAGCATGTTAGCCTCGGTGCATGTTAGCATCAGAGCATGATAGCATTGGAGTATATTCAATCCAACGCGTATTAACAACGGGGCATGTTGGCGTACTTGCTGGGGTCGGCGCCTTTGAAGTACGCGTTGATGGTCTCCGTGAAGGCGGCCGCCACTGGCAACGTGTCCTGGAACCCCATGGTGAGAGGACTTGGACCTCTGGAGGAGCCTGAAGGGAGAACACACATACACACACACACACATTAAAATAAGTTCTCATACATGTTTAGCTAAATGGCGAGCTTGACTTAGCCAGGGGTTTGACACTGTGGATACTCAGGCTGTGAGTAGTAAACAAACATTCTGGAACCTAGCTTTTAGATTCAGTACTCAAGGATCTAGATTGGCATGGTAAGCAGGTGTGGGATTGCTGGATTGCAGATGTATATAAGGATTTATACATCTGATTTGGGAGGGAATCCACTACAGCAGATAATGCAGGCTATGACGTTTTCAGTCCACACACTGCTTGCGCCGCGTTACGTGAACTCACCTTCAAAGGCTAAATAAAACCTGCCATTGTCAAAGGGGGGGCGGTCTGATTGGCCAGATGTGGCATGACAGGGTGGGTTTGCGGAATGAACGTGAACGAATGAGAGACAAGAGGGAGAAGGAGGAAAAATGGAAACATAATGGCGATTACAATGATGATGGTACTGGTGCCGATGATAACACCAAGCTCTAGATTCAGAGCCGGACCACATTTATTTTGTGTTGGCAGTACAACTACGCAAAAGGCAATTTGAGTAGTGTATGACGGGACACAGACGGGGGGGCCTATTGCTTGTTCACGGCTATACCCGGCCTTGTGCTTACACAGAAAAGAGTGACCACATGGTCTGGGAAGAGGAGTTGGTTCAAGAGGAGAATAAAGAAGCACAGCGTGTGAGATGGAGAGAGACTGCGGGGGCAGGAGATGACTGGTTTGTTGTTTGTTTGTTGAGGTGAATCACGGATTGTGCTGTCGCTCACGACTCAAGATGACTTAAGTGCGGCGAGAGCAACGGTGGAGACAGACACCCTCGTCCACGCCATGACGGGACAGGTCTGAACCACAGTACCTGTGTTGGACAAGAGTTCCCTCCCCAGGGTGGGGGTGGCGGCTGCGCTCACAGAGGTGATGGAGGAGATGGAGGAGGAGCTCTCGGCCCGGGCCAGGGGGGCGAAGGGGGCGAAGGGGGGCGGGCTGCACGACACCGGGGGGCTGAAGGGCCGTGCCTGGCGGTGACATCACCAGGTAACACGCACACACGCAGGCAGGCAGACACACACGCAGACACACCCAAACACATACACATGGGAAAGCAATGAAGTCAGTAAGTTCAGACAGAACTAGTAGAGCTAGAGCAAACTGTATAGAACTGCATGAAGAACAAAGAAAAGGTCAGACAGGCGGAATATTGGAGAGCTCAGGCTGTGACATAGGACTTGAGCGCCAGATTATTTCAACGCTAAACACTCTGAGACCATGAAGAACGAGAGAAACATGTGAATAATACCAACACACAGAGGGAAGACAGAATCATTGAAACAGAGAATCAAGAGAAGAGAAATCATGTTAATGAAAGAGCAAGGGGTGTGGACGAGGGAAGGAAGGGAGGGAGGAGGGAGGGAAGCTCCTCACCAGGTCTGCCATGGGCTTCCCAGGGGGCAGCTTTGGTCGTGATGAAGGTCGAGGAGGAGGAGGAGGAGGAACTGGACTCCCTGCTGAATGAGGAGTAGCAGGCCGTGCTGGAGAAGATGGGCCTGGAACACACAGAGACAAACGGTCAGCATTGCATAGAATAACAAGAGCTATCTTAGTTCATAACTCACAACATCATGAATGATACTGACCGTAGATTCACAAAAGCCACTTCAGATTAATAATATAAAAAGTGATAGCAGACTAGCTTAGATCTGGGTAAACACTGGAGTTTTCTTTGGTAGAATAAGGAAACAAAGCATAGCCCATTTCAATATTTGGTTTCCACCCAGACATTCTGCTACAGCAAAGTAGGCTGGAGCCCAGGGGCCGTATTCACAAAGCATTTTTTCTAACCGCTAGGAGTGCTCTAGCCTGGTCCAACCAGACCATCGTATTTCATTTCATTTATACAGAAGGTCTGGAATCGCTCAATTGACTCGTTAACTCACTGGAAGGATGCCACTCAGGATCTGCCACAACCAATCGCTTTTGGTCAAGCTTTTGGTTGTGATGTATGTTATGCTCATATTGGGAACAACGTTGAGCGCAGGCTGTAAACAAGCAACACCAACCATAGACATCCTATTTTGAATATAGTATATATAATACATATATAGACATAATATAATTTCATATAATATACATACATAATATAATATATATAATCAATATACGTCAACGTCAACGTCATTGCTCTCAGCCTCTGGTCGCTGATTGGACCGGCCAAAATTTGGCCGGAGAAATCCTAAGCCTATGCAGCAAACCCAGACCTACTACTGAAGTGAAAAGAAAATTGAGTACGTAGGCTGGCGGTAGCCAGGCTAGGAGTGCTCCTAACTCGCGCTAAAACATTTTACGTAGGAGTCTTTTTTTTAAAGTTATCACAAAGCCGATGAGACCTACTCATACTAAGGATAAATCACTAAGAGTGAACTAAGAGTGACGCACCGTTGTTATGGATACGTCGATTCTCGTGCACGACTTTAGAAGCGGTCACTTTAGTACGGTGATTGGTTGTTCAGAGCAGGCGGTCTCGGTGAAACTCATCCGCAACATCCCACAAACGAGCCCACAGCGAAAAACAAGGAAAAAGCCTTGGCTAGAAATGAATTCCTATCAAATAGTTATGGACAGTGCAGTTAGCAGAATACACGCATGTGGTTTGCACATGTTTGTGCAGACCACGATAATGACGTTGTAGCCTATATGCACGTTAAAGAGAGAGAGAGAAAGCAAACAATAAAAAATACGTAAATTGCATTGAATCAAGGAGGCAATTAAAAGCACCCTGTTAACCAATGAGCATATATTTGTGTGTGCTTCAACATATATGGAGGAAACCAGTAAACAATAATAAATATGGATTCAACAAATGAAAGGCGACAAAGACCCTAACCCTAACCCTAACCCTAACCCTAACGCATATGACTAAGCGTAATCTGCGTAATCACTTACATGTTAGGCTACTT
Source organism: Enchelyopus cimbrius (assembly GCA_027122795.1). NCBI lineage: Eukaryota > Metazoa > Chordata > Actinopteri > Gadiformes > Gaidropsaridae > Enchelyopus > Enchelyopus cimbrius. The sequence goes on from JAOPJJ010000134.1 coordinate 181,464, forward strand.
TAACTGTGCTCCCGGTTGTGGATTGAGATAGGGTGTCAAGAGCCACGTCTTGCAGGGATAGCCACTGTCACCCAGCAAGTAATACCCAACTGGTACATGGTGCCTCTCAAAAAGCTGCCTCAGACCGCTCTCCATTAAAATACGCAAATTGTGGGTAGATCCAGGCCACTTTGCAACAACTTCAAGAATGTTAAAATGTGCATCAAAAACAATCGTGTTGACGGAATGTACATCCATCCATCCACCCATCCATCTATCTATCTATCTATCTATCTATCTATCTATCTATCCATCTATCTATCTATTTATATAAAAAACAATACAAAACATTTAACAAGGATGCAAATGAGGCATCAGAAATTTTAATACAAACACATTTAAAACACATTGTCCATAGGAAACCCGATAAACTGTTGGGATGATATGTGGCCTAGAGAGCATGTTGATGGTTTGGTTTATGGTACGGCTGACTGATGGTTGCGATATTCCTAAATCGTCGAGATTGCAAAGTTGCATTTTCCCTGTTGCTAAATATCATGTTGCCAAACATTTTATTTCCGGACTAATCGGGTTATTCCTGTTAGTCGGGGATGTTAATTGCATCCCGCACAGTGTTCCGTTGTCTCCAAAACATTGCCGCATCCATTTTACGATTTTTTGAGTTCGGAGTCCTCCCGAGGACTTTTAAGCTCTCCTAGACTTAGGTGCTACTTTTAGGACTAAAATACGTTGTGAATTGCTCTTAGTGAAAAAAATTTGGAGTCCTAAATGTAAGACTGACACGCCCATTATTTTTAGGAGTTTCTCCTAAATTCGCCAGTTAGGAGCTATTTTTAGCCCTAAGATCCTTTGTGAATACAGCCCCTGGTTAATATACCATCAACCAATGAACTAAGAACCTTGAACATGGAGCTCATAACGACAACATAATGAAAACATAAGGACACTATAATGATGCTAATTATTGAATTCCTTTCATCAGGAAAAATATGTCCCATTGTTGTGAATACTGGATGTAGGGAAGATAGTAAAACATATTTGCCAATGGTGAGAGACCATTTTATTATTACACAGACATAGCTTTTGTTAGGCTTGCTGTATTACAGAGAGATTATTATAGGGGAAATCAGACAGATATGGAGTGCTTCATAGTTGAGGTTTATCATTGCACAATTGATTACATTTAATCAGTCCAGTATTGAAAACCCAAGCCTCACTAATTTAGACTCCACTCCTTCAATAACATGAAACACTGTGAGCAAACTGTAACCCACTTGATTTGAGGCATCGACTGGTTTGCAAAGCCGTATTGGCAGTTAGTCCGATAACGGCCTTTTTTTAAGAAGTGTGTCAAGAGAACCCAGTCACTGCTATTATGTGACTAAACTCCCCAAATATGTGTTAGCAATCACATTTATATTGAGGTGATATTAAGCACGCATAAGGAGGAGGGAAGGAACAGCAAAATCATAATATTAATGAATGATTTCCAATATACATTATCATCTTTTTCAGGATGTATTCGTTTAGAAATCGTATATTTTAAGTGAAACCGAAACTGAAACTAAAAGTATAAACTGAACTGAAAGTAAAAGTGAATGGTTCTGGTGAAATCAGTGAAGAGGTGCCACACTCACTGCTTCCAGAGTAGGGTCCGGGGGAGGACATGATGGACCTGTAGGTGGTGGGGGGGAGCGGCGGTGGCGTTCCCCTCAACCCCGGGGTCAACTCCCCGGGAGTCCCCCCCCCGGCCGCGGCGTCCGGTGGTTCATCCCTCAGGAAGGCGGCGTCGGGGGTCCTCTTCCCACAGCCGCCCAGCACCAGGGGGGACGGGACCCCCGGGCGCCATGGCGACCAGCGTTCTGCCGGCAGCGGGGGGACGGGGCTGGTGGGGGCGGGTGGCGAGGCATACCGTGCCAGCTCCAGCACTTCATCGTCGAACGCCTCCTCCCCTTCCAGGCCAACTGGGGGGAGGTCAGAGGGGGAGAAGTCGGGGGGGAGGGGAGGCGCAGGCTCATCCGGGGGAGGTCCCAGTACCATGGAGGTAGGCGAGTCAGGGGGAGAGAAAGGGGGAGGTGACTTCGGGGAGAATGGTGGAGGTGATTTAGGGGAGAAAGTGGGAGGCGACTGCCGGGAGAAAGGGGGAGGTGACTCATGGGAGAAAGGGGGAGGAGTCTGATGGGAGAAAGGGGGAGGAGACTGACGTGATAAAGGGGGAGGGGACTGATGGGAGAAAGGGAGAGGGGACTGACGGGAGAAAAAGGGAGGCGACTGAGGCGAGAAAGGGGGAGGCTGTGGATGGGAGAAGGCGGGGGGCGACGGTGGAGACTGGGCGGAGGAAAAGGGAGGTGGGGAGGGAGGCGGCTCGCT
>JAOPJJ010000134.1:185202-199588 GCA_027122795.1 Enchelyopus cimbrius
CCATAGCTTTGGTGCCTGTGCGCTGTGTTTACCTCTACTACGCACACACTTTCCATGTCCCCACCCCCCCCCCCCCCCCCCCTTTCCACGCGCTACTTATTGTTCTTTCTTCATCAGCGGAAATGAAGTAGAAAAAAATTAAGGAAAAATCTTCCTCATGGTGGTTGGAATATACATATTATGTATTGGTACACAACGGCGGCGTCGACAGTCTGTTGGGCTACACATGTGACTTACTAAACACAAATGTACTTTCGGCCGGCCGAGACCGTCATTGGCAGGCAAGTTTGTTTTATACTGATTTATACAATAAAATCTCCCAAATCAACAGCTCCCTGACTGCCGCCATCAGTACTGCATCCTCCAACCCCGCCCCTATCTCCCTCACCCTCCCTACCCACCTGCCCCCCCCTTCTCTCACTGCCTTCTCCCCCGTTGACTCCTCCCACATTCTGGACATCATCACGGCATCCAAGTCAACCACCTGCTCTCTCGCCCCCCCTTCCAACTACTCTAACCAAGGCCTGCCTCCCTGTCCTCATCCCCCACCTCACCACCCTCTTCAATCTGTCTCTATCCCTTGGTCTCGTCTCCTCTGTCTTCAAACTTGCCTCCATTACCCCCATCCTCAAAAAGCCCAGCCTGGATCCAGCCAACCTGTCCAACTACCTCCCCATCTCCAACCTGCCATTTTTCTCCAAAACACTTGAACACATTGTCGCCGCCCAACTCCATACTCACCTCCAGTCAAACAACCTCTATGAACCCCTCCAGTCTGGTTTCCACCCACTCCACAGCACCGAAACTGCCCTCATCAAAGTCATCAACGACCTCATCTCTGCAGACTCCAGTGCCCTCAACATCCTGCTACTACTCGACCTCAGCGCAGCCTTCGACACAGTCAACCACACCGTCCTCCTGGCAAGGCTGCGCCAGCTGGGTGTTGAGGGCACCGCACTCGACTGGCTCACTTCGTACCTCACAAACAGGCAACAGTTCGTCTCCCTCTCTAGCCACTCATCCACCCTCTCTCCTGTTATGCAGGGGGTCCCCCAGGGTTCAGTCCTTGGCCCCCTGCTCTTCATCTGCTACCTTTTCCCCCTTGGTCACATCATCCGCAAACTCAACCTGGACTTCCACTGTTATGCCGATGATACTCAGATATACATCAGCACCAAATCCATCCAAAACCCTCCCCTCAGCCACATTGAAACCTGCATCTCCACAATAAAATCATGGCTGACCCACAATTTCCTCCAACTAAACAGTGATAAAACCGAACTCCTCCTCATAGGCACCAAATCCACCCTCAATAAAACTGCTCCCAATAAAACTGGACCTCCACCATCACCCCCTCCCCCCTGTTACGCAACCTTGGCGTCACCCTGGATCCCACCCTCTCTTTGATCCCCATGTCAGCTCCATCATGAAGACCTCATACTTTCACCACCGCCACATCGCCAAGATCAGACACTGCCTCTCCCCCTCTGCTGCCGAATCCCTCATCCATGCCTTCATCTCATCATGTCTGGACTATTGCAAATCCCTCCTGTCTGGCATCACCTCTCACTCCCTCCATAGACTCCAAATGGCCCAAAACTCTGCTGCTCGCCTCCTCACCCACACCCGGTCCCGTCCACTGGCTCCCCATCAAACAACGCATCACCTTCAAAATACCTCCTGACTTTTAAAGCTCTCCATCACCTGGCCCCGTCCTACCTGTCCAATCTCCTCACCCCCAATCGACCCTCCCGAGCCCTCCGATCCTCCTCCTCACTCACTCTGATCACCAAACCATCAATACTTAAAACCTTCGGAGACAGAGCCTTCTCCTCAGCAGCACCCTGACTCTGGAACTCACTCCCCCAACCTATCCGTGACTCCCCCTCACTTCATACCTCTTCTCACAAGCCTACGACCTCCCCTACCTATAACCATAACCATCCCCACCCTCGCCCTCTCCTCATGCACTGTCACCCTCTCCCCCCACCCCACCCACTCTCCTCTGCAACTCACCCCCATTGTGACTGTACTCTTGTCTTTATGTCTTGTCTTGGATGTCTGTACCACTACTACTTATTCCCCATTCCCCCATTGCTCTTGTCTTTGATGTTGTGCCATTATGAGTTACCATTTATTCCTCATTCCACCACTGTCCCTGTGTATGTATGTATCTATGTATGTATGTGGTACTGCTGTCTTTCTTTGTTTCCCCCATTCTGTAAGTGTCTTTGGGTCTTTGAAAAGCGCTATACAAAATAAATGAATTATTATTATTATTACAAAAGAGGATTGTCTTTTTGCCACAAACACGTGATATTGTTCTCTCAACCTGACAGAACTAGACACCCATATTTGAAGCAGAACCACCATCATCCCACTATGGAATACCTTGTGAAAGTGTTGTGGGAACAACAAATCAAATCAGATGAAAGCAAATGAAATCCAGATCCTCACCAGAGCAGGAGACAAGGCCAGGCCGCCCACAGAGGCCTTCAGCTCGTCCACAGAGGGTGTCACACACTTGACACTCTCGGACAGCAGCGGCTTGATCTTGATCTTGAACTTCCTCCTGCTCTCCTCTTCATCCTCTGAGTCGCTGGAGGAGAAGAACTGCTTGGCCCTGGCCACTGCTTCACACCCGAGTCAAGGCCCCTCTCGCAGGAACAACGGAGCATGGCCGCCATTTTTAAACTAAACTTCGGCTCGAACTCCAAACGTCCCACTCGCACGCCTCATAACTCCACCTTCAAATAAAAACTGATGGAATTCCATCCAGAAATAAAAACAGCTTGAAATGGAAGTCTGTCTTAAAACCAAAACTGGCTGAGCAAAATTTTTTAAATCCCCATCTCAACAAAGATGGGGATCAAAGTTAACTGAAACTCATTGCCTGGCTAAGTGGTGGAACCGCCCAAGGCCAGAGGAAGGTATGTTATCTTACTCCACAACTCTGATAAAATCCTTCCAACTCTTCTCATTATTGATAAAGACCGGGTCCATCTAATGAATCTCTGAATATCAACTGATTTCAAAAGAAAAATCTGATTAAAATTCCCATTCAGCCCCTCTTGAATAAACAACTAATGCTGAAGCCCTCTCTATGACCATTTAATCATCTCCTAAAGGGAATGGTGAAAGGAGATGGGACACAGTTCTTCCATGGAAAACCGAGCGTGGCTCAATAGGAATGTGTTCCAGCAGCGCCCCCCCGCCCCTGTGCCCTCTATCACCCGCTACCCCTGAGGGATCCCTCACGTGGGTATGAACCACGAGAGAGGGGGTGGTGGTGGTGGAGGTGGTGGGTCCATTGATTTAGCCCCATTTAACTCTGAAATGCACTGGTTCAATGGGTCACACTGTCAAGCAGGTCCACCACTTTGCCGGCTAAGCTAATGGTCCATAGAACGGCTGAAAGGATACTTTCTCCTTCCTCCCCTGGTCGCAGACTGAAGCCCTCCTCATCCACGTCGGGTGAGGCCTGGAGGGAGGAGGAGGAGAGAGAAAAGGAGAGAAGGAGAACAGGGAGTGAGAAAGGGGGTGAGTAGCAGGTAGGATAAGATGGAGAGAGAACAAAGTAGGAGGAGACCAATGTTATACACTGTATGTATCATACCTACACTCACCAACCAAACTCCATTTCCTCCTTGCCAACTAATGTTGCCTGGTTTTCACTCGGATGTTGTCAGCATGCCAAATAAAACACTTACTGACTCTTTTAATCTAGGTCACTTCCTTCATAGAATATCACTGAGTGTTTTTGAACCCACCATGATTTTCCAAACGGCTGCAATACTACAGCAACCATCAGATAACACATTGTACTATTCTGCTCACTCAGAACCAGCTGAAGGAAGAGACAATGAGCAGAAAGGGGAAGATGACTTCAATGACTTACATATCTGTCCCAGTCAATCTCCCCATAGAAGCCATTGGGTGCTCCGTTTGTCTTTTTCTATTGAGAAGAAGACAGAAGATGTGAGTAATCCTGAATCAATAGGGCTTGTAAATCAGAATGCATCATGGGATTTATTGTTGGCTTCCAGATTGAGAGGACTCAAGAGAGTTGTAGCACTATAACATCAAAGTTAACTAAAATATTCCGTATCCTAGTGCAAATGAGCATACATGAGAAACGCTGAGGCAGTTTCAAAGACAACAATGTCTCCACATAATGACAAATCATTTCACGATGAATAACCAAACAATCACCCCAAAAACATTTCTACCCACACAGAAACTAACTAATGCAAAGTTCCAGGTCATTGTGACATGACGCTGTTATCAGTTAGGATTTGAAATATGCTGAAGCTGAGGAAATCACATATATAGTGCTTAAAAAGATACCCCAAAAACAAAGGATTGTTCAATGATTGTTACTCAGATTAACAATCATTGAACAATCCTTTACTTTTGGGGTATTATCTTTGTACAAGTCAAGTCAATTTATAGCACACTTCATATGGTATACACAGACTCAATGCGCTTTTAGGAAAAAAATAGAAAAACACTACCAACCAAAGGGTGGTTTAAATAGGCAGTCAATGTGACAATTGATTCTAAATGACAATCAATTTAAGGTGATGTATACATTCAAGTTAAGATGGTAATGGTAATAAAATGACAATTAAATGACAAAATAAAAGGGTAACAAAATAAAAGATATATTAAATAAAAACAACACACCAAATAGGAGAGGCCTGAAGTTAGCCAAAAGCTGAGGCAAATAAATAGGTTTTTAGTCTGCTCTTAAATGAATTCACTGATTTAGAAGATCTTAGTTCAGAGGGAAGGGAATTAGTTAGTGTTTATTCTAGGGATTGAGAGAAGACCTTTGCTTGAGGACCGTAGGCATCTGGCTGGAGAGTAAGCAGTGATCATATCGGAGATATAAGATGGGGCTAAGCCATGGGTTCCCAAACTCTATCAATGTGGGCCTCCCCTCTGAAGACAGTGACACCTCCGTGTCACTGAATTATCTGGAGTTTGTTTAGTGTTTGCTTTGTTACTCCAGCGAAAAGAGCATTACAGTAGTCTATCAACTTGAGATAAAAGCATGTACCCGGTACTAATTTTTCTGAGTCATGTTGGGAAAGGAGGCATCTGACTTTAGAAATTACTCTGAGATGATAAAAGGCAGTCTTTGAAATGTTTAAAATATGTTTCTGGAAGTTAAGATCCGCATCTAGAGTTACACCTACATTTCTGACATCCTCACAAGGATTTGCTGACAGGGATGCTAACATAGGATGAAACTTAAGTCTCAGGGCCTTAGGGCCTACAAGTAAGATCTCTGTCTTATTTTCATTTAACTTCAAGAAGTTTTGAGCCATCCAAGTTTTAATACCATTAATAATTTGAATAAGGTCGTTCAAAGGGCTGGGATCATCAGAGGAGATAGAAATGTATAACTGGGTATCATCCGCATATGAGTGATAAGAGATGTTAAATTGCCGAATGATAAACTGAAGTGGAAGCATGTATAAATTGAAGAGCAGAGGACCAAAAATTGAACCCTGAGGTACCCCACGTGGAATGTTAATGACATCAGAGGAGAAGTTTTCAATGGAGACAGAGAATGTTCTCTCATTTAGGTAGGATGATGAGGATCCAATTAAGAACTGAGCCTTTAAGACCAACCAAGTGTTCGAGACGATGTGAAAGGATGACATGATCAACAGTATCAAACGCTGCACTGAGATCTAGTAGCACTAGAACTGAAACTTTGTGATTGTGGCGATTTTAAGATTTTTACAACATTTACAACTCTGACAAGGGCTGTTTCTGTGCTGTGGTTCGCTCTAAACCCAGACTGATAGATGTCAAACATTATTTAGAGACAGAACGCTGAGAAGTTGTTTATATGCAACCTTCTCTAGTTTTTTGCCTAAAAATTGAGGTTTGAGATAGGCCTATAGCTTTCATAGACATGTGTATCAAGGTTATTTTTTTTCAGCATTGGAGTAACAATAGCATGCTTTTAACAGCTGGGGAAGATTCCAGACTGAAGAGAAGTGTTGACAATGCCAAGGATGTCAGTCGCCATGCAGTTGAGAACCTTCTTAAAAAGCAATGTTGGTAGAGGATCAAGAGCACATGTAGCAGAACTAAGTTGTTGTACAGTCTCTTCCAGCTCACTCTGGTATATTTGAGTAAAACTATAGAGTGCCAGTAGGCCTACATTCACTGAGGCATGCATCACTATAACTAATATTCGTATAAGATGTTATATTATCCCTGATAGCTTTAATTTTATTATTAAAATAGGTTGCAAATTCATTACACTTCTCATTGGAGCGGAGTTCAGAGGGTATAATTCGAAGGGGATTTATTAGCCTATCAATGGTACTGAAAAGACTTCAAATATGAGTAAAACATTTCCAGTAAGAACTGCTTTGTTCTGCGTTTCATTCAGTTAAGGACTTAACTAGACTGAACAAAGTAAGAATGAGTAAACAAATGTTATTTCAACCGTTGAGCTTACTCAGTTGAATGTAATCCAGTCTTCACAACAAAGTAGAGACAAAATGTGATATAACCAAACTACTGTAACCCTAGAGGCAGTGTCCCATCACAATATCCTCATCAGATCAATACAGTGCCCTGCTCTAACACACACATGCTAACAACCACAGAATCACCAAAGAGGAAGGTACACCACAGCCATTTTCAACGCAGCACAGAGAGAATCTTTCCCAATCCAATGACTCGTCATAAAACTAAAACGTCAATCCAGTGCCCAAGATGTCGACAGGGCGTAACTGTGCTGGCTGGATGGCTCTACATGAAACCCGCCTCTTAACAACCCGGGTTCGAATCCCGCTACATCCCTAGGTACTCACGCTTCCTTTCTTCCCGCCACTTCCGCTCCCTTCTTTGTCAGGTGAGCTCCTTTGGGTTGAGGGAAAAAACGAGACACAAGGTGAGCGTCGCGGTAACAGCATCATCATCACACATGCAGCAGCATCCCTCCGGCATGTGGCCCCATGTCTCACAGAACCGCACCGCACCAGTTAATTATGCAGCACTGCGGCGTGTTTCTATGAAGTTAATAATATTAATAATGTAATCTAATGTAACATTGCATATTTATCTCGAGTCTTTAGTTTCAAGTGTGCCGAGGTTCCGGGGTTTAGAGAAACTCACGTGGAGTCCGAGTCCTTGTCTCTCTTCCGCAACCCCAGAGCCTTCCTTGTTCGGTTTTTGAGTCCTGGTACAGAAAGAGTGAAAGAGGAGGGAGAGAGAGAGAGAGAGGGGGGGGGTTAGGATAAAGAATGGAGAGAGAATGGGGGGAGAGAACAAAAAACAGGTTGAGTTTTTCTGACTGAATTGTTTTGATGTAATAATGATTATAGTACTTGCAGTCTTAGTCATTTTCAAACGACTATTTATGGTTAGCAGAGCCCTTTGTCCAAAGTCATTCAGTGGATTTGGAACCAGTTCATTAATGAGGCAGTAGGTGTAAGGAGGTCAAGGAGGCCTACAGGTAGGGTGCGTCTGCAACAGCAGGAATCAAACCTAGCACTTTTCAGTTTAGAGTCCAACACCCTAACCATCACTGCACCCTACCCTGCCCCCCCACCCAGTCCCGTCCTGAATACAGTGAAGGACAATCAAAACCGGACAGTGCGGTGCCATGCAGCTGGGCTACACCGCTTCAGAGAAACTGTCCCGAATAATGGGGGGGAACTCAAAAATCACATTATCCGGACGCAGAAGCAATCACGCTGAGTGTGTCCAATGAGGGCGCTCTGACAGGCAGAGGGGTGATCAATTCCACCGCCATTCCATTAGTGAGATTCTGGGGAAATCTACCGCTACAACCACACCCATAGGTAGGGGGGGTGCGATCAAAGCCGATTCCAAGCCCCCCGGGTAAGGGGGTGGCGTGGGGCTCCCTGTGGTGCTGGAGTCAGGGCTAATGGGGAAAGTCCGATCCTGCAGCGGACTGGTTTCGGCTGCGTTCCTCGCTAGAAGGTCTGGGTCTCTAACTTCATTGTGATGTTCCATTTAAACACCCCGGTTCCTCTGAAGTGGCTAGGTCTGTTTAGAGTAACTTAACCAGGTAAAACTACCGGCTACTGTTCAATGCAACAAACACACATACACAGGCATGGCATTCGTACATCTATTCAGCCAGCTATGGTGAAAACACAGCAGGAATATCATTGATCATTGAATAGGATTGGTGAACCAAAGGTGTTATTGTAAGTGTTACTGTTTACCATGCTGTATGTTCTGTTATTTAACATTGAATTGGTGTGTTTTATCTACGATGTGTGTGTATGATCACATATCCGTTTGTCTGACAGACACAGCTATTGCTAACATTATTACCAGCAATGAACAGATATTTATAGACTAGACGCCACACAGTTTTATTAGGATGACATTTCAATGTCACGCTAGCTCCTTAGAGGTTGTTGGCAACTTATCGGCAACTTCATTGAATAAAACCACTAGAAACTTAAACTAAACTAGTCATCACAAACTTGTGCCAGCCTGTCAGTGTCAGTGATGACTGGCAATCTCTGGCTGGCTGACTGGCTGCCTCAGCCAGCAAACGATGCGTGTTGATAAAAAAAAACTATTGCAGTAGCCTAGGCGTGTGGTAGTAGCCTTGTATGTGGTTTAAAAAAGCAATTGCTGTTTCACATCAGCCCCCATTACTCAAACATATAGCATTTTGGTAGAATAAAAACAGCGGATAAAAACATCATAACTTAGCTTTGCGTCGTATAGGATTTATTTTGCTCTACACCAAATGTTCAAACTCGTTATCATACCAAACATATCCCACAACCATTTTACACCAGAGTTCTCCTTTAAGGGGTTACATTTAAAATCCTTCTTATATGAATTTCTGGGATTTTTTAACCCAAATTCTAATTTTTCTGTGAGATGATATTCTACATTAACATGGAACATGTATAATGTTCAAGTTTATCCCATGATAAAGTTGTGATTTTTTGCTGACATCACCAATGGGTCTTACAAACTTGGAAATTGTAAAAAAGAAATCAAATAAAAATAACATAAATATTATTCAATTCCATGGCAATTGTGAATAAATAGAGTGAGAGAAATTGCTTTGTGAATGGTAAGGGCAGTCTCCCCGTTTTAGTTTTTCTATGACAAAAACACTTCATGTGTTGGGATATGGGATTTTATCTCAGAAATCTCCTTAACATACTATAACTAGTTTAACTGGATGTGACTCGAGAACCGAGTCCAATACCACAAAGAACAATGTACTACTACAACCAAAACGTGCTACTACTAGTAATCCTTGAACAATAATACAGACAACAATACTACATTCTATCACTACCGATGCTTCAAACCTACTGGTTCTTCTGGTTCAATACCACAGAATGCTAACATGTTAAGATGCACTTGGCTAGCAAACCGTGTTAGCATCTAGCATGTATTCAACAGAGATGCCAGTGCTAACATGCTTGATGTTCGCACACCGAAGGGCTGGGGTTTGGGACACAGTGGCATGTGTGTGGGTGAAAAAAACTGTGCATGAGCACGTGCACTGGCAGTCTTGTCAGTGCATGTGACGTATGAGCACGCTGGGCAGGGTGCCCGTTAGTAACCAACACTGGTTAACTTGTCTGGTTTCATTTTGACTGAAATGTATAAAAGCTGTTGAATTCTCTGTAAAATACAAAAATGCTTTCCAGAGCTGCAGTTTCCTATTGGTGACATCCAACCACGCCCCTCGCCCCTCGTCCCTCGCCCCTGCTCCTATGGAACCCAATGTGCAGATTTATTGAAACATTTACCTCCCCGTTAATATAATATATTCACTGTCTGTGACTCACTTTGGACAGAAGTGTTAGTAAGTAGTTAACAGCATTTTGAAAACAGCAGTGTCTGGCCAGGTAGCTTAACTATCTCATTCTAAGGGAGGTAAGCTCGACAGTCATTTTCTTCACTTTGATCATTTGAGGGATTGACAGCTCGTTTCAACTTCCTGTTGAAACACTTTTTGAACAGATATCTCCTTCTCCTTTGTTGTCCTTATTCCATAAAACCAGCAGATACCCAATGTAAAGCTTCTCTGACATTTCAGTTATAAAAACCTTGTGCCGAGTAGAAATGTATGTAGAAAGGTGTTATAAAGCGAACATTTCCCATTGCCAATATGCAGGTACACTGCAAGATGGCATTGGCATTGTCAGGGGAAGAACTACACCGATAGACCCAGTGGTCTCCAAAGAATGATACACATTCACAAACAATACCATTATTATTCATTTCATCCATGTAGGTAATTTGCAGATAAACGTGTGTGTGTGTGTGTGTGTGTGTATGTACACAGGATTAGATGTGAGGTCACTTGAATCGCATGTCAAGTTGACCTCACGTCTTGGGCTAAGAATAGCTACGACTCTCCATTGGGCATCATTTTCCTAATGGCTCGGGAGCCGGGCTTGGGCTCGGTGGGTTGCAGGTTCAGTTCCCGGGACCAGAGGGAGAAAAAAATGTGGGTGGTGAGGGTGACTGAACAGTGCTATCCCCCTCTCAACCTCCACGGCTGAAGTGCCCTTGAACAAGGCACCTAACCCCCAACTGCTTCTTGGGCGCGGCACGTTGCTGCCCACTGCTTGCTGCACAGTGGGTGTGTGTGTGTGTGTGTGTGTCGTGCAGGTGATGGGTCAAATTTCACCGTATCTTGTGTATGTGACAAATAAATAAAATGACAGTCCTGGCATGAATGGAGAGAACAGGCCAGCATTGGGAGTCAGTCAGAGACGTGGCGCCCCTATGCTGTTGTGCAGAGCAGGAGCGTTCATTTGGCAGAGCAACCTCCTTGGAACTTTGCAGTGTGCGGCTGTCGTAATGAACTGTACTACAGGTGTGCATCTCATGACAGGGTAAACACAGACAGGTCATTAATGAGCAGAAAGAAGTTAAGACAGTGAATAGAGAGAGGTCATTCAGGGAGTGGGGGTATAGTGAATACAGAGACAGGTCATTAAAGAGCAGGAAGGGGTTAGACAGTACAGAGACAGGTCATTAAGGAGCAGGAAGGGGTTGGACAGTACAGAGACAAGTCATTAATGAGCAGATAGGGCTTAGACAGTACAGGGACAGGTAATTCACGAGCAGGTAGGGGTTAGACAGTACAGACAGGTCCTTAAGGAGCAGGTAGGGGTTAGACAGTACAGAGACAGGTCATTCAGGAGCAGGTAGGAGTTGGACAGTACAGAGACAGGTCATTAAGGAGCAGGAAGGGGTTAGACAGTACAGAGACAGGTCATTAAGGAGCAGGTAGGAGTTGGACAGTACAGAGACAGGTCATTAAGGAGTAGGAAGGGGTTAGACAGTACAGAGACAGGTCATTAAGGAGCAGGAAGGGGTTAGACAGTAGAGAGACAGGTCATTAAGGAGCAGGTAGGGGTTGGACAGTACAGAGACAGGTCATTAAGGAGCAGGTCATTAAGGAGCAGGTAGGGGTTAGACAGTACAGAGACAGGACATTAAGGAGTGGGTAGGGGTTAGACAGTTCAGACAGGTCCTTAAAGAGCACGTAGGAGTTGGACAGTACAGAGACAGGTCATTAAGGAGCAGGAAGGGGTTAGACAGTACAGAGACAGGTCATTAAGGAGCAGGTAGGGGTTAGACAGTACAGAGACAGGTCATTAAGGAGCAGGTAGGGGTTAGACAGTACAGAGACAGTTCATTAAGGAGCAGGTAGGAGTTGGACAGTACAGAGACAGGTCATTAAAGGCCAACTCCGGTGTAAAATGGTTCTGGGATATGTTTAGTATGATAACGAGTTTGAACGTTTGATGTAAAGCAAAATAAATCGGTTCGACGCGAAGCTAATTCAGATGTTTTTATCCGATTCTACCAAAATGATATACGTTTTGAGTCATGGGGGCATCGGGTGATGTCAAAAAGAAATTGCTTTCTTAAACCAATTACAAGGCTAGAAGTAGCCTGACAATTCTTTGTTAGTATAATGAGGGAACACAGACCAAGTGTGCTCGCTCGCACATGCGCGCAAGCTCTGCTGAATACCTGAACAAGGGAACTGGGGGTGCGTGGTCACTAGGGATGGGCATTCGATTACATTTTCTTCGTCGAACGTCGGGAGAATTAACGATTAATCATTACTATTTTTATAGTAAAATTCATTATTTATTTAACTTTTTATAAATTCAAAATGCAATAAAAAAAATACAGCGTGTTTTTCTCAACGACATCTTTCATACAAGAACATCTTGTGGCAGTTAAACTGGACGTTCGGTTGAACTTAACATAATGCGCTGCTGTGCTCTAAAGCAGTGGAACCTGCAGCTGCGAGCCGGCTTTCATAAACTGAGACCCTCGTTTGTTTGAAAATAATAAAGAATAATAAAGAATAATGTTAAACAATAAGTTAACCAAAAACATAATAATACTTAAATCTGACAGGTTTTGTCAAAATGTAACTGAAAACCATCCAAGGTACGGAGTCGAGAATGGAGAGGGTGAGAGAGATTAGCCTTCATAACAATTAATTAGGCTACCTAACAAACTAAGCCTAATAAAAATAACAAATAACTCACATACATCTTCAGGATCACTTTACTTATTTTTGTTGAAAAAGATAAGCATGTTGACATGATCTGGGTTCAGACGCGACCGCAACCTGGTGACCGTCAGTCCAGCCGCTGAAAACAACCACTCTGAGGGGACGGACGGACGCTGCCACACAGTGAAATTAATTCCATTGCTTCAAGACTGACACCCCGCAACACAACCTGCATTATTTTAATCGACAACAAATTAACGTCATCGACGTCGATCGTCGATTAATCATGCCCATCCCTAGTGGTCACGCTTGCTCTGTGTTCATCAATCGACTCTCCAGCCTCAATGAGGACATGACGTCAACGGGTGAACTACTGAAGGTATTGTGTGTATAAAATATGCTTTTTAATAAACTATCTGTACACGTACAACGTTGTCAATGCCTAGTTTGTATATTATAAGACCCTCATTACACTACCAAAGAAGTGTCAGGCTACTTCCAGCCTTGTAAGTGGTTTAAAAAAGCAATTTCATTTTCACATCACCCGATGCCCCCATGACTCAAAATGTATAGCATTTTGGTAGAATCGGATAAGAACATCTAACTTAGCTTTGCATTGTAAAGATTTATTTTGCTCTACATCAACTCGTTACCATACTAAACACATCCTAGAACCATTTTACAGCGGAGTTCTCCTTTAAGGGGCAGGTAGGGGTTAGACAATTGAATAGAGACAGGCCATTAAGGAGCAGTAGGTAGTGGGGGGTCAGGTGAGGCCCTTCCTGGAGTGGTTTAGGTTACAATACAGCTGATAACCTGGTACCATGTCACCAGAACTACTGTACCTGCCTTGAGACGTCAAAACACACTCACACACGCACACACACAGCATGTAGTATATATACACGTGCACTACCTACCCACGCAGCACTTCAATGCCACACCATCAAGCACAGTATAGGCTTCATCTCTCATAACCTCTTCCACCATCTATCTATCTGTCCATCTATCTAAAAACACCAACAATTATATCTACCCGCCACAACTTACACAGCTGCTAACAATGATTAGATATTTCTATCCATCTAGATACATGAGGCCTACATGTCGCTCCATTCATTCGTCCATCTCACACTTTCATCACACAAGAGTCGCGTCATGATGAGACGTTTGCTAGCCGAGATGTTCCAAAAGCCCTGAAGCAGTTGGACACGAGAGTACACGCCAGTGCAGGCTCTTGGCTACCATCTCCCTACCCGATCCAACTGATGAGATTAGATGGGGAAATGAAAAAAAAGCACAAAAAATAAAAGGAATGAAGGTGACATAAGTATACCTTGCATCATGATCGCAGATTTTCATTCCTGTGTTGCCCCCGCACGCTGTGGTGGTGGGGGGAGACTGACAGACCAGACAGATGGACGGATAGGCGGAAACCCCAGATATCCAGATGGTTATGGGATGCCGAGGCTGGGCATAGCTAATTTGCACCACCGCTCTCGAAGCGAAGGTCGGCGTCGATTCCCTTGCAACCCCGAGAGCCCGGCTCCCATAAACCGGCAGCCGAGGTCTGCGGACTGCAGAGCAGGTGGACGCCAGTAGAAATATAAATCCAGCGAGGCTACTTTAGACAAATAACGGGTGCTAGGGGACCCTTCCTCGGTGAGCTCTACGCACCGGACGACTTATTACAAGCGCCAGTACACGCCATCTCTGTCAAGGGGGGATGCTGAGGAAAGGCGAAGTAGGGGGAGAGAGAGAGAGAGAGGGGGGGGGGGGGGGAGAGAGAGAGAGAGAGAGAGAGAGAGAGAGAGTGTGGGAGTGGGGGGGGGAGATGTGGAAAAAAACGGGGGT
>JAOPJJ010000134.1:222841-235863 GCA_027122795.1 Enchelyopus cimbrius
TAAATGCGCTGACAGTTCATTGCTCCATCCAAACGCATTGCAGTGAGTGGAGCGGATCCCCACTCCAAGATGGCCGCAAAATTTCTCGTCAGCGCCAGTAGGCAGTAGCATTTGATGCTCCATCTATGTATAAGATGTCTATGGTCACCAGTGGCTAGAATGTGGAATGGTTTGTAGCGGCAGTAATCAGCCTCACACCTGTTGGTAAATTCAGTTTAAGGCCATTGATTAAAAATCCCTTTTTAAATTTCTTGTTGAACACCAACCCAACAAGCAATATACAAATTTAATCAGATGAGGTGAACATAAAAGAAACTTTGAGATCAAGAGCAAAACAAAAAAGCTTTATTATATTATCATTATTATTAATACACATTATAGCACTATTATTGAAACTTGTTCCTAATCATTCATGACTTCTGGGCTGCTGTTTAAGTCAAGGTAAATGCACTTGCTAGATGCTGCTCGCTAAGCAATGTTGAACTGGTAATTGATTAGTTTCATGTGATTGCTGAATGTCCCCAGGTGGTTGGATTGGGTCAGAGATTGGGAAGACGGTTGAGCGGTATGACCCTGAGGCGAACAAGTGGGAGGTGATCGGGAGTATGGCTGTTCCTCGCTACTACTTTGGCTGCTGTGAGCTTCAAGGTGCTGAAACTTGGAACTTTCTTTTAAAACTAAATCTTCCTTTTAAAACTTTTACTGCAAACATAGCAAAACTCAAAACTACAACTACTTCCTGTAAATACAACTCCCTCTTTAACTGCCTTTTTAAAAGGATCGAAACAAACCCCACAAATTGAGCTTCACCAGTTCAAAAAAAAAAAACCCTGGGCAGAGCAAACTCTACTAAACATTCTGCATACTGAACCAGGCCTACTGCATATACTGTATCCATAATCATCTCTTCCCCTCCCCCAAGGCATGATGTACGTGGTGGGGGGCATCAGCGACGAGGGTATGGAGCTGCGTTCGGCGGAGGTGTTTGACCCACTCTCCCACCGCTGGTGCCCGCTGCCGGCCATGGCCACGCGGCGGGCCTACGTGGGTGTGGCCGCGCTTAACAACTGCATCTACGCCGTGGGGGGGTGGAATGAGGTGCTGGGCTCGCTGGAGACGGTGGAGAAGTACTGCCCCGAGGAGGTAGGGGGTGCTGTGTCTCACCGCTGTTTCAATGGGATATTTCTCAGTCCCCCTATCGCCCATTAATGTTTTCATTCTAATGTATATATTAGGGGCTTCTCAACCTTTTGCAGGGGTTCTCAACCTTTTGCAAGCTGCAAAATCAAATCTACCTGTATTGGTAGATTTGAAATGAAACTGTGGTTGATTTATTTGTCTGTTATAATAGTCTAAACACTTTTATTTCGACATAGGGTGAATCTTAAAATATGAAATATTCATTTCCTGTAGTCTACTCAAGCCCCACCGGGTGAATACCACTGGTGTAATGGATTATTGGTACCAGGTTCGATCCCTTAAAGGGGAACTCCGGTGTAAAATGCTTCTGGGATAAGTTTAGTATGATAACGAGTTTGAACGTTTGATGTAGAGCAAAATAAATCCTATACGACGCAAAGCTAAGTTAGATGTTTTTATCTGATTCAACCAAAATGCTATACGTTTTGAGGCTACGGGACCCTGTTGCGTCCATAAAGGCATGTGATTTTTATAACAGGGTCGGACCGAGCGCGTTCGCATTCACATATCAAGCAAACCGCACCAGGGTTCGTTTGGAAGCGAACCGAGACCACCTCTCCGACTGGGTCTCGGTCCGACTGTTTGGTCCGCTCCAGAGTTCGATGGTTTTTGTTCACACCAGCCCAAAAGGTCCGCACCACCTATTTTTTTGGTTTGGTTCGAACCAAACAAGGCAGGTGTGAATACGCCCTAAGAACGCCCTTAAAGGTGTCCTTCAGCGATAACCCGTTTTTAATTGCTCCTTTTGAGATACGATAGGCCACTCCTAGTTGCATATGCATGCTGCAGTGAAAATGTTAATCTCCCCCTATGGCATGCATTAACCAATGTAAGGAAATAGAGGGATAGACGTGCAAATCAGAAAAAGCCCATAAGTATTCATGGCCTCTCCTACCTTGGCTTGCAAACGCTAACATCACTGCGACGGACAGTGCTTTTAGCCAATAAGAGGCAAGTTATTTAAATGTAATGAATATTCATGAGTAACAGCCGAACACGTGGCGTTTCCCCCCCCCCTCCACCAAACTAGAACAGCCTGAAACAGAACCACTGTATTGTGTGTTTTAGGTTTTCTTTGCCAATAAAATTTATTAAAATCGGAATTACATAAAATGATATTGGCTGTCAGTCATGATGGAAGAGTAGACAAGTTAAGTTACAGCCTGTCCACCATCTGCATATGCATTCACCTATTTGCAAGCCCTTACCACATTGTGCCTCATATACTGTAAATGTTAGACCCAGTGACATACTGGCATGAAACGGCATAATACTTAGTAAGGAGGCCATTATATTTTTCACTTATGGCTGAAGAAAAAAGTGCATCTAAAAATGCATCAGATTGATGCTTTAAAATATGGAATATTACACATTTTCTTCCGGGGGAGCATGCCCCCAGACCCCCCTAGAGGTATAATATCCGTCTCACCTTTTTTATCCCTGACCAGTTTGCATGTCTGGATATGTTAAGGCCCTCACTATACTTCCAAATAAGTGTCAGGCTACTTCTAGCATTGTAACTGGCTTAAAAAAGCGATTTATTTTTTACATCTGCCGATGCCCCCATAACTCAAAACGTATAGCATTTTGGTAGAATCGGATAAAAACATCTAACTTAGTTTTGCGTCGTATAGGATTTATTTTGCTCTATATCAAACGTTCAAACTCGTTATCATACTAAACCTATTCCAGAACCATTTTACACCTGAGTTCCCCTTTAAGGTCGGCAGTGTGCTGCTCTTAACATATTAGCAGGTTTTAATTGAAGAAACTTGTATTGGGATGTATCCCAATAAAAGTTTCTTGTATTGGGATAGCAGGTAAGGGTTTGGTATCTTGCGCAACAATGCCTCCAGGTTGACATTGGAATTCAATACAGTATCTTTGTGGTAATAGGAGAGTTTGGCTTACTAAATAACCATTTATTATTTATAATTATAAGTTAACATTGGGGGCTTTCTCCAGTGTTGATTTTCTCTACCATATTTACTGCGTGTATGACACACCCCTTCTCCCCGCAGGAGAAGTGGGTGGAAGTGGCATCCATGTGCACAGCACGAGCGGGAGTGTCGGTGTCCGCGGTCAACGGGCTGCTGTACGCGGTGGGGGGGCGTGCCACCAGCCGCGACTTCTCGGCCCCGGTGACGGTGGACTCGGTGGAGATCTACGACCCGCATCTGGACACGTGGACGGAGGTGGGCAACATGATCGCCAGTCGCTGCGACGGTGGTCTTGCCGTGCTCTGACCCCCCTGGACAACCTCTGGACAGGGTTGAAGGGGAACGCTCGCCGTGCGATCGCACGCATGTTGGAACGAGGGGCAGTAACGTTGGACGTTTAATTGCACCACATGTCTAATATAGAAAATGTGTGCAGGAGATTAGAATATTAGTCAGCTGGACTGGAATACAGGGGAGAAGATTATTCCACCGCCAACAAGAGCCTTTGATGATCCTATAAACATTTCTGTTTTTTATGCTTAGGGTTGCCTTGTTTTGGTTTGGTGTTTTTTTCTTTTTTTTCTTTCCTGGTTTATAACATTCAACTTTCATTGGGCCAAACTGTGATGTGGAAACAAGCTGAAACTTGAAAACAGGCCAGCACTGAGGCGTACTGCAATCTATCCCTGTTACAACACATAGTTGTACACACTGGTTACACTTAACTCAAGTAAAAGTACTACTGAAGTATAAGCACGAGAAACCACAAAGGTCATAGTGCTTTGGCTGATTACTGTCAGCACTAAAGCGTCATTCAAAGAATGAATGACTGCATGAATTACTTTTACATGCTGGAGCAGCATGTGTGAGATGAAAGGTGAGCCTTTGCTGTTAATTTGGAGATGGCATATTAAGGAAACCCAACATCATGTAACTTGTATTCACACACATACCAGTACATCAGTCTTGTATGTACATGACAGCTATACAACAAATGGTTTTAAGGAGGAAACTTGAAATGATCCAAAAGGCCATCAAATAAGATTAGATATTTCTTGTGTTTTTGGTGGGGCTTTTGGCAATATATACTACCGGTCAATCTTGAAAATGTAACCACTCCCCATATTTTTTTTTATTGTTTGTATGTAGAATTTCTCTCCTGTAAATATGAGTGTCTAAGTAATTTTTTAACATTTCTATTCTATAAGTTAATGTGTGGGTTTCATCATTTCAATCCATCGTGGCACGTCACCAAAACAATGTTGAGGTTTCCTTAATTCTTGGACACTGAAGAAAGTGTGTGTATTCCACTATAAAGTGTGCACTCAGTAATGTTTAACTTATTGCTCCCCTGTAATTTGATCCAAGTACTACGGTCTGGAACCGCTTCCATGTCCGCTTAGAATTATGCATTAAAGAGTGGCATTCGGTTAATGAATTAACCTGACCAAGTTGAAATGTTATCGCATTCCCTTAATGAACATATTCTGGTGCCAAGTTGAACCAAAGGGAAAATTGTGAAATTAAGTGTTTAGGAAGTGTTGTTTCTCTGCTCAGCAACTACTTGATGAAACCTGAAAGCCAAACATTGGTTCTCACAGTACATTTTATTTAACTCCCTTAATTTGAATGCCAAGTTTCATGATTGGCAGATTTCAACGGATACAGTGAGTGAGCCTTGTAAATCCATTAACTTGTGTTGAATAACAAATATTACCCTGTAAGTGCTCATCGCTGTACGGTACCTGCCAGTTTGTGAAATGTTTCCAGCAGCATTGTATATATAACGCTTGCGCACATATTTCCCCCATCCCAGTCATTTCAAGGACATTTGTACATCTTGTTTTGGGAACAAGGTGTAGAAGTCAGCTCTGAGACTGCTTGATCTCCTCATCCTTGTGGCAGAACTTTTTAAGCGCCAGTGTAGCCACCAGGGAGAATGTGGCCACCAGTGTGAGAAGGGTCCGCATGGCCTTGAACCAGGCGGGGTACCCTGGCAGCAGGGTCAGGTCATAGTGCAGCGACAGCCCCAGGCCCATCAGCACCAGCAGGGCTCCCTCCGTCACGCTGTCCCTGCAGAGGAGTGCCAGCCAGGCTATGAGTGACGGGATCACGCTATTGCCCAGGTTCATCCAGTCGGGCCTGGCAAGGCTCCCTTCGGGGATGGCGAATCCCCAGCGGGCCCCTCCCAGGAAAGAGACGATGGAGGCCCCGTAGACCACCTGCGCATGCGCCACTTGGGGACAGAACGACCCTGAGGCGGCCATGAAGAGGGGGGCTGAGACAAAGGGCAGGAGGCCAGAGAGGCCAAGGTAGAGGGCAGGTTTCGGGGCCTGGGACATAGCCTTCATACTGAAGGCCTCGTCCTTAGCATGGGGGCGCATGTGCGGCACATCAGGGCCACTGGGTTGGTTGCAATGACAGAGACGTGAGGCAACACATGCTATTGGCCTGGTGCGAAGGAACCAGTCGACTGAGGATGGCCTGCTGATCAGTGTTGTGGGTGATCGAGTTTGAAGAGTCTGCATTTCTTGGAGAGTGCTTGACCGTCTGATGATTTGTTCAAGACTCCTCCATGGAAGACACTGTCAAATCAAATTATGTATTGTGATGAGTTTTCAACTTACTAATGAGAAATGTGAAATAATGAGAAAAAGACAATGTCGTTCTTACCCCTAGGGTTAGGTGTCGTCTCATTGTAGAGTGGATCATTTCAAATCTGAGGAAAAAGCATTCAAATATGTCGATGAACTGAATACGATGTAAATAGGAACATTGCGTTATGACAGGCATTTGACTGAACTTGCATTGAGCTGCATGTGGCTACCTAGCTAGCGTCAGAGGAAAGAATGACAATCACAATATTAGCTGTGATAAAACGACGGACCTAATGAGTGACACAAGTAAAACAGTTGAGGTTACCCTTTCAATTACACGTCGTGTCGTTTCCCTAGCGGGGGCAATCCGTACTTTCTGTGACCATTAATTAAGGCCGTCGCTGCCAAATTCCGAACTACAAAGGTCGTTCTGTGAAAGCGAATCTATTCCATGGGTAATTGATTTACTTTCTTTCGGGCCTTTCTTATCTATAAACACAATTAGTTCTGAAATCGACTGGCATGGCTGGCAATGGCGGGGAAGGGTAATGAGTAGTATTCAAGAGCTCAAAAAGGAACCATTTGAGCTCAAATGTACAATTTAGCAAAAGTAGTCCATACACTTTATGACAGGTTCTCGATTGTTTCCCTTGTTTGTACTGCTATTTCACAAATGCCACGTTTCTTTGACATCCTTTTAATCCCTTCGCGGTGCCGTCTATGTTGCATAATCGTAAGCGCACCTGAATGCACTTCCACTTCGCTATTCGAATCGCTCAGTGCCAGCGCCAGTGGTAAGCGCTTCTTAACCCAAACAAACGTCCACCGCGCCTCTCACAGCAGACCAAGTTTGAATAGAGTGATACCTCTCCGTGACCGGAGTAAGTTATTATGTACCTTTCACTCACACTTAATTCACAGCGTTTCCTCCAGACGCCGTTTGTAGCATCGACACGATTACACACGCCGACCAGTTAGCTGGACAGCGTTAGCTGCCTGATGGATGTGTGCTGCTAAGGTAGCCATTTTGAAACTGTGTTGTTCCAACCAATCCAGGTCTGTTTACCCCTGTTGTTTATGTGGGACCGTCGCGTCTAGTGTCTGTGTACTTCTCTAAAGACGTGAGCGATGTGTTTTTATATGGATAATGTATCATGTGTGGATCATAAACGTCACACATCAACCAGTTGCATGGGCTACGGACCCAACTAACGCTGCCTATCTATCGCTAGCAATGCTAACCTGGACTAAGCAGCCAGAGCTAGCAACAACCCAGAGTAGAGAGTGTCTTATAAACGAAACCTGGCATTTCTATCATACACCAAGATGCGCCATCTATCAATGTCCTATAATTGGACCTACAGCCCGCGTCGTGCTGTGCTTTAGTATTGTATACGTGCGTTGTCAACGACGCACACTAAGGTGTATCAAGGCGCACCACTCACACGACATGATATGGTGTTGTTGCCGATGCATTGCCTTGAACATGATAATGCATTGTACTTGTAATTGATTATATCCTTTTAATTGTACGTATGGTTAAAATATTGCCGTTGCCTCTGTTCAGCCAATTGCTACGTCGGACATGCTGTCGTTATGTAATTGTTTGAAGGGAGTCCTTTTTGAGGCTTTCGCTGTAGGGGAAAGCGTACTCGGAGTAACAACTACCTTAAGATAGCATTTGCTGGTTCTGTATTTTTCTAAGTTTTGGGACTATTACATGAAGTACATGGTAGTTCAAAGTCATGGTACTGTATGGTTCTGTGCAGCGTGGTTGACACTATAGCATTTCTCACATGCGTGACAGGAATTGTAGAGATAATCTCGAAGAAGTGTGTGTGTGTGTGTGTGTGTGTGTGTGTGTGTGTGTGTGTGTGTGTGTGTGTGTGTGTGTGTGTGTGTGTGTGGCATTTTTTAAATCTGGACTCAATTTTGGATATACACATTTTAGAAACGCCTGTGAAAGGATGTTTCGGAACATGCACAACCAGTCAACCCCCTTAATCATTGTAGTTTTTCCCTTCAGTCGAATATAAGTCCAAATACAATGTGTATTCCAAAAAATTACTTGACTACCGTTTACCCCTTTGCTGTGTAGACAGTTATGTGTTGTTGGTTTATACCTTGACATTTATTTACGTGTCAAGTTCAAAACAATCATGTTTGTCTCATTTATTTTGCAGGTCGGATTTGTTCGTATATTGAAAGTTCAACAAGATACAGAAAATAATTGGCCTAGGCTACAGCGTGGATGGACTCTTGACCACACATCATCACTGTTTCCCCAAGAGAGGAGTGGAAATCAGCTCTCACGCTCGTTTTCAACCACCGTTTGCCTTTCTCTAGAAGAAAAACAACAGATTTTGCTCCCCTTCTGCCAGTCGCCTGTCTGCGCTGGTCTTTACTGTCAAACACAGGCGTCACATGTGTTGTACGGCTTCGGATGACCTGCGAGGGACCTGACCGTTTTACAGCTTGAGCTCGTCTGCTCTATGAATTCTGAACCGTTGCACTCATCTGGGTCGATCGGACACTACCTGACGATCGTGCGGGCGTTTAACCGATGTGAATGTAAAGCGCCGTACGCCAGACGAGGCATTATAATGTACCGGCCCACAGGAAACCAGTTCCACTAACCCAGACGCAAGATGACGGCGATGTAACAACGGCTCTGGCTACCTCCCCCTGTCATGTGACAGCAAGTCCCGGAGCTTTCTTTTCTTTATCCCTGGGCTAGCCCCTTTTCAATCAGCCAATGAGGTGAGCCGTGGTCGTCCATCTGTGATCTCCGTCGCGACACAAAGACGAAAGTCGAACTATTTTATTTTTGGGGGTGCGCTTTTTTTTTGTATTTTGCTGGATCTCACAATGGCTGGGTAGGAGGAGAGAGGACGTGAACAGAGTCTGGCACACATTGTGGCAGGAGAAGACTCTCCCCCAGTTCTCCACCCCTCCACAACCCCACCTGGCTAGTGTTCATAGCAAAGCTCCCACTCAAGCGCCGTTTGCGTAGCCGGTTCCTTGGAGACACGACCAGGGCCTGCGCTGTATTTAGCGACTAGTTGCCACTCCAATCCATTACAATCCCACATCACGGAAGGCCCCAATGACTTGCCAGCAAGCGGCGCAAATGAGTTAGGGCTCCTTTTCCCCCAGGACAACCTAGCTGCAACGTTAGCGCTTACAGACCACACCAAAACAAAAGCAATCACCTTTTCGCTCGCATCCTTGGGAAATATTAATTGGAGAGAAAACAAACGCACACGCAGTCAGACACTTCCAGAACCTCTATCTCTGCTTCCGGATCCCCCCCACCCCACTGCCCACCTTCTCTGGATTCCCCATTCCAGATCATTCCCACTGAGCCTTCCCGACCAGAGTCCAGGGACTCAACCCTGGACGAAGGGGTCTCCCACTCGGGGAAAGAGGCTGTGCTGTCCTGGAGGAGTTGGGAAAGAAGAGTTGGAGGTTTGGTGCTCCTCATCTGCCGCCGCCGCACACGCTCTGATAGGAGTCCGTGGGCCTCAGCCAGGAGCAGCTCAGGGAGCAGGAGTAGGTGGAAGTAGAGGACTTCAGAGCAACAGACTCTGGGGTAAGGTTGACTTTCTATGAAGGCCCGTTTTCACGCTCCAATCTATAAAGAACCATCATGGCCCGCATAAAAATATCAGAATTAAGCGGCTGCTTGAATGAAATGCAAACACACACACACACACACACACACAGTATGGGCTCCACCTGCTGAGACTCTACTCTCTTCCGGGCTGAGCTTTAAATATCTGAATCACACCTTTCACTTTCTTCACGGCAGTATTATTGTTGTTGTTATTATTATTATTATTATGCAAGACAAGACACTCTGGTCTAATGCTGTCTGCCTGTTGTCAACTACACAGAGCTGAGCTTCAGCCAGGGTTATTTATAAAGTCTCTCAAAAAGACGGCCACGACCAAGAAGTCTTTTTTTTTGTTGCTTGAAGACAAAAAGGGGTTAAAATAAATGAAAAGAGAGAACGCAAGCGGTCAATGTCGCTGGTTCCCTGTGTTAAGGATTTCTATGAACGTGACGATGGTTCATCCCCTCTCTCAGATCCTGGCCATGAGGTTTGACGCCTCGATCCACTGACCGGAAACACTGGACCTCAATGGCGCAGCATGACTTTGTCCCTGCCTGGCTTAACTTCTCCACGCCCCAGCCCGCCAAGGTACGTGTCTGTGCTTACACTTCCTATTTCCTTTTTGTACAATCAGAAATTCACAACAGAGACAGACTAAGTCTCTTGCAAAATCAAGCTTCAAAAAAGCTTGCATGGTTTGTCTGTGCAAGCATGCTGAGTCGCGTATGTGATCATTTGGTTTGAATTGAGATTTATGCACATATTTTACCAGGTAAAAAAAAGTTTAACTCTAAATTAAAGAAAACCATTACATTAAAATCCTCCATGAACATTACACTCAAATTAAAGTCATAAAGTCCTTTCTATTAAATGTATTGTGTTGAATGGTAACTGTTCAGCTCCATGTCCTCCATATGATGGTGTGTATGAGGCCAAAGCAATCTGTTCCTCGGGCATGAACCTGTTAGCTGGCCTGGAAAGTGTAGAACATCCTGTGTCTTTTGACTTAAGTTCACCATGTTCCCGTCTTTACTTAAAATTCAACCCTTTCACAAGAGCATGCACCGTAAAACTCTTTGTGCCACTGGTATTAAAAGAGTATAGTTGGCAAGTAGAATATATATGTACTTGAATATCGATATACTTGCAGTAAGGATGCATACAGCTGAGTAAAAGTCATTTCACTTTTTTAAAGGCCCATGGTGTTAATTACAAAAGTGCCTTTTCTCTTTATTTCCTTTATAGGGTGTTTATTTCATAATCACGTGTGATTGTGATTAGCCATTACACGCCAATTTCAAATCTGCCCCGACGCCCTCACAAGTGGTAGTGTCCACATGGATGTGTGATGGATAGATAAGACATCCACTTAGCTTAGTCAGCTGGTGGTCTGATCTGTCCAACATGCAACTGGAAGTACACTCCCATGCCCACCTCGTCACACGGCATGGCAGATTTCCAAACAGCTTTTCATGGTTGATCACAATCACCTGGTCGTATGAGGCACCCTCGGAGTGCGTTTTACGGATTTGGGTATTAGCCAAATATGTTACTGTGGTGGGCTGTGCTTTCCGGCAGGGTGTTGCGAGAAGGGAGCAGGAGGTGGTTCTAGGGGTGAACAATTTGGGAAAATGATCTTATTGCAATTTCCCCCCCCCCAATATTGCAATTGCGATATTTTTTCCCCAACAAAATGTAATGAATGATTTAAATATGACCAACACAATATTAGATGCATTTACTAAATGTAATTTAGTGTTAAATGATCTTTCCCATAGGCTGGGCCCATTTATTAGAATTACATTAACAGATGTATGACTTGAAATGAATGATATTTTTATTTAACTGCTCATTACAGACACAGCTGTGGCTTTGCCACTGTGCATTTAAGTAACTAGTGCAGTGCCCTTAGAAAGTATGTATTCCTATTGTGGGAGCTTAAGTAGATTTTTCAATTATGGCCAAATGAGGATGCGTGTGAAGTTTGGATGCACAAAGAGGTGTATACACTGTTGCCAGCCTGCTCTCACAGGAATCCGTGAAATAACCACGGGTAATGCTTAACTCAAAATCAGTGGTGGACCCACGGAATCACTAGCCTGGCACCGCCCACCTACGTACTTCCGCACAATTTTTGTCTTCAGTATTTGCGGTCTGGCTGTCATGTCTGGGGGTGGGGGGCTCATGGAGAAGCCGACAGCATGTTTGCAGACGCACACAACAAGCACGAAAACTCGCTTTATACTTTACATACTTTACAACTTTATTGTGATATATTAAGATAATGTAGACTATGCTGGCGCTGTGCCAGGACAGTGTCATAGCGAATCGCTCAGTGCCAGCGCCAGTGGTAAGCGCTTCTTAACCCAAACAAACGTCCACCGCGCCTCTCACAGCAGACCAAGTTTGAATAGAGTGATACCTCTCCGTGACCGGAGTAAGTTATTATGTACCTTTCACTCACACTTAATTCACAGCGTTTCCTCCAGACGCCGTTTGTAGCATCGACACGATTACACACGCCGACCAGTTAGCTGGACAGCGTTAGCTGCCTGATGGATGTGTGCTGCTACTATAGCGTCCCAAACTTGTCTTTTCGGGACTCGGGACACGAGACTCAAAATCAGGACCTTCCCGGTCAAACCGGGACGTTTGATCACCCTATACTTGAATGACTTATTCATGGTTTGACTAAAATGACAATGCATCACAACACAAATCTGCTGATGGAAGGTTTATTTGTGGATGGATTGATACAGGAAAATTATCAGACCTGAACGAGTGAAATTCAAATACAATAAAAAGAAGCCAGGGTTAATGCAGACTGATCATTTACAGTGTTTTAAAAAATTAGTGAATGTGTGAACATAAGTGATATTCAGTGAGGTATGATTAATTAAGTGTGCTGACAGTTCGATGCTATGTTTTAGGATGTCTATGGGAAGAAATGTAACGTGGTTTCCGGCAGGACCCCAGCGCATGAAATACACCACGACCAAACGTTAGCGATTGGTTAAGGCAGATCAGGAGTGGCACTGGGCAGAGCCAATAGGTTTTAAACTTCAACAGCACCCGCCTTCAAGGGAGAAATCATTTGCCTCTATGGCAATTCTAGACCAACAGTACGAATCCAATGAAGTACGATGGTCTACTTAGGACTAGGCTATGGAATCACTGAAATGTTTGTGAAACACACACGGATTTCGCTCCAATGCATGTTAATGACACTTGTGTGTGTCATGACCCTAACCCTTCACGGAAATGTTAGCGTCCGTTCTATTGTATTGAGCGAAATCTGCACTGAGTTGTTGAAACAGGGATCCGTGTGTGGGTCACGGGATGAGTCATTAACTTAGAGTGAAATCCGTGTGTGTTTCACTAGGGTTGGGTACCTTTCACATTGAACCGATATCGGTACCGGTGCCAGTACCTGTGGTTCGGTCTCGGTACCCAAACGATACTTTTTTCGGTACCTTACTCTAACTGAACTGTAACGCCTGGTTTAACAACGGCACAATTTGATTACAGTTTAAACAATCTCACAAATTCGCAGTTTAAACAATTTATTAAACAGAATACAAACATCCTCGTAACCCCACATATGAGTGTTGTATGGGTCCGTCCGTTATTTTACACTTTGAGCCTTATTTCCAGTTTGTTTATGATTAA
>JAOPJJ010000134.1:259758-270237 GCA_027122795.1 Enchelyopus cimbrius
TAACTCAATACTGCACAGATCAACAGAAAATGCTTATTTTTGTATCACCCAAGTTATAACAAAGATGCGGATTTTGGATCTTTTATATTGTGTTATCAAACGTTTCCACCGCGGTCACAATATTGTCTCTCACACGGAAGGGAATAGAATAGACCACCCTCTCGGCTAAAACGGGACACTTTATTCTGTAATGTGACAGCTCACAGGTGGTTTGTGATTTATTTTCACGAGTAATGAATAACGTTTCTAATAATAAAAATAATAATAAAATACTCAGCTCGGACTTTTTATCTTATTATTATCGATGTTGTCACAGAGTTGGCGGAGTAATATTAAGTAATGAGTCAGGCGTGCTGTAATGCTTCATTTGAGCACGGTCAAAGTGTCTTGTCGACCAATCAGATTTCTCGGTCGGAACTACTTGTTTTATAATGCAAATTTAGACTTCATTTGTAGATCAAGTCAATTATCCTAAGCCGTTTGTGTTGCAAAGATATCAGTGACCTGGTCATACCAAACTGGAAGAGTTTTGAAAATGTTCTTTTCAATTGAAATATGGCCAGATGTTTTTACCTCTCCTGCCCCATTGTGTTTCTTGTGTGCCTTTTTATTCGTTTGAGGCAGGAAAAAGTCAAGTTTTCATGAGAAATGTATCTCTGCCTTGCTATAAAAGTGCTGTAGTTCCATTTTTAACATGTAGTGGCCATACGTCTCCGTCAAATTCGGCAGTGCCTGCGTGGGAAATGAGACTTTGAAAGATTCGAATTTCGCTGCATTTCCAAAGCTACAAGAAGCGCAAACTATCAAGGTGTTGGAAGCGCTGGGTGATTTTGGTGCGCATGCTGTCATGGATGGAATCATAAAGCGAATGTTCTGGCTATCGTTCAAATAAATGATTGTAACTTTTTGCATTGTGTCTCTGAGCAAGTTCTATTTCATATAACCTGCGCTATCTAGGCTTCGCCTTATGGGCTTGTCCCGTGCACGCTCTCGCGAGCACTGACAATTCAACAATGTACCTATCAATGTGGGCCCCGCCCACACCTCGAACGGCACCGTGTATATAAGGTGGTACGTAGCAGCGCTCGTCCTCCTTTTAATTTCAGCAACTGAAATACCTTCATACCTTTTTTCGCAAGTTTCCAAGAAGAAACAAGCTAGCTGGCATTATGAAGAGTGCTACAAAGCGGCCACATGCAGTGGAGGACCCCGACCAACGGCCCTTTTCAGGGCCCGTCTGTTCCTCCTGCCCTGCGGTGCTCTCCCCGGACGACGGACACAAGAAATGTGTCCTCTGTCTGGGGATAGAGCACGCAGCGGCAGCCCTTGCAGACTCCACTGTGTAGCGCTATTCCCCGGGAGGTTCTTCTCTCGAGGCACCTTGCCTGCTCTCTGTCGGTGGGCCTAGACCAGGCTATCAACTTCTTCAGCGCCGCCGAAAGCGACTGCGAAAACAGGCCGACGGCAAGGTTCGCTGTCGAGGAGGACGCCGTCTACCTGGGGGTTTCTGCTATGTCCTCCCGCGTTGAGGTCCGGGGGGGGGAGAGACGCCCTCGACCCGAAGACCCATCATCTGCCCGGTCTTCAAGCTGCTGCTCCCCTACATGACGGTAGAGGACCTCACCACCATGAAGGCTCCAGTGAAGTCCTTCGCTTGACCACCAAACAGGTGAGGGGTATCCCTCACCTGAAGCTCCACCTGGCAGCGTCTCTCTGTCCGGGCACTGAATGGCGCCCGAAAGACCGCAGCTCCCAGACCGCCTGCATAGGCAGATGGCCGCCCTGATGAACAATTCTTTCATTTGTTCCTCTCAGACCGCGGCCGCTGCCAACAATATTGCATGGCTTGCCTCTGCTCTGTCGGCCATGACACTGGGGAAGGAATCCTTCAGTAGTGCCGACATGGAACAGGTGGACATGATTTTCGGGGCCATCTTACGTCTCTGTCAACCAATAGTCGTTGCAGCAGGACGTCAGATTGCATGGGCCACCATGGGACACAGAGTGATGTGGCTCTCGCACACCTCTGTGACCGAACGGGACAAGAGGAACCTTATCCACGGCCCTTTGGCCGATGAAGGCCTCTTTGGACCTCGGTTTTTAGGAGGTGATGGCCCGTCATCACTCCGTCCAAGACCATCGCTCCTTCTTCGTGCCGGTTTTTCCGGCCCCCGCTCGCCAGGCTCCCCCACGCGAAGCTGGAAGGAAGAGAGGACGTCGACCGACCAGCAGGCCTTACCACCTCCGCGCCGCCGCCACCCCCCCGCCGCCACAGCAGCACCTCAAGGAGAGGGCCAATTATCCGGCAAAGAAGCAGAGGAGGCTGGCCCCTACCTGGGACCAACCTATGTATGTTTCCTCTGTAAAGCCTAATAAAGTTTCAAAAGTCTGTTCGACTGAATGGCAGTACATGATAATTAAAGAGCTTTCCGTAGGACCGGGCCCTGTGCCCATAGTGAATTCGCTTACCCAACCTTCCTCTTTGCCGAATGGCAGTAGAGCGGTGGCTGGTCGTAGCATAGCCAGGGTTCCGCCTGTCTCCTTAAAAAGAGCACAACGCACCCCTGCGCTTCATGAGCGGGCTAGGGACTCGTTACACAGGCCAGTGGCCTCGAGTACTAGTTCCCATGACCCCAACGTTTATCCCCCTTCCGCACGGCACATCAGCCACGCGGAAGCGATGAACCAGCCTGTGATGCTCGTGCCCGCACCTAAATCGGCGTTCAGCGAGCAGTCGCTTTATAATGAACCGCCCTCCTTACCACCAGAGGCGCTAGGTCGAGGTGGAATAGCACAGGGTTTGTCCGTCTCCATACAAGGAACACGGCTTGCCCCTGCGCTTTATTAGCGGGTTGTGGACTCGTGTACAAGTACCCGACGTTTCTACATTGATTCGCCTTCCGCTCGGCCTGTCGGCCACGCGGAAGCCGCAAATCAGCCTGTGACGCTCGTGCCCTCGCACATGGCGGTGCTTCACGAGCGGTCCGGTTACTCACACACCGTAGATTCGGTTGCGGGAACGGGCCCCCCTCCCTTCCATGGGATGTCCCCCATGGTTCACACCGTGTTAAGGTGGTAGGGGCCGGAATACAACGTATTTCTGAACAAAGTTCCACAGTTGTCTGCTCGCCCTCTCTCCGAGCGCTATGCGTTCTGGCGAGAGCTATGAGTAGTTCCACCATGGCTGGACAACACGCTGAGATGGGGACACCCCATCCAGTTCAAACAACGCCTTCCACCTTTTGTGGGCGTGGTGGAGACGAAGCTGCAGGACCCTGTGGCAAGCACGGCTCTAGCAGCGGAGGCTACTCGTCTACTGGAAAAGCTACTTTTTGGTTCCCAAAAAGTCAGGGGAAATTAGACCTATTCTGGATCTCCGCGTTCTGAACAAATCAGTCGCGTCGATGAAATTCAGAATGCTCACAACCAAAGCATTTCTTCGTTGTGTACGAGAGGGTGACTGGTTCACATCCCTGGACCTCAAGGATGCGTATTTCCATGTCCCCATTCTCAGGACGCACAGGAAATTTCTCCGCCTTGCCTTTACGGGTGTGGCGTACGAGTACCAGTGCCTGCCTTTCGGCTACTCTATGGCCCCGCGCACTTGTGTGTGGAAGCGGCGCTGGGGCCTCTCAGACGTCGAGGGAAAAGAGTTATTTTTTACCTCGACGATCTACTGATATTGAGTCAGTCAGAGGAAACAGCGAGAGGAGACACCATGATGGTGATAAATCATCTCTCCTTATTGGGGTTCGCCATCAATTGGAAAAAGAGCGCTCCAACCCCCAGCTGTCAAGTAATGTACCTGGGTTTATCCCTCGACTCGACTACGATGACAGCTCGGCTCTCCCCCCCCCGCGGCGAAATGCCCCAGTATCTCAGATCTGCCGTTGCGCCAGATCCACGCGATCCACACTCAGCGTTTTTCTCGGTTTGAGGGCACCATCCAGGTCCTTTTGGTACACTTCTTTTAGCCGCAATGGCAATCGGAACACCCTACGTTCTCGATATAGGTATGGGAAGTACGCAAATTGGAACAAGTAATTCATTTAATTTGTACAGAAGGTTTGGAATCGCTCAATAAACTCACGTTAACTCACTCAAAGGCGGGTGTATTGGATCTGCCCAATGCCACTCAGGATCTGCCACAACCAATCGCGAGCTTTTGGTCGTGACGTATGTCATGCTAATTTTGTGAACAACGTTCCGCGCAGGCTGTAAACAAGCAACACCAACCATAGACATCCTTTATTGAATATATAATCAATATAGTATATATAATATGAATACATAATATACTTTCATATATATATTTATATATACACAGATATTACAATATATATAATCAATATAGGATGTCTATGACACTAACCATCCCCCATTGCAATGAGCAGACGGTAGCTTGACGATCAACGAGAGCTGCAGGTTTTGATCATCGAGTTTAAGAGTTCCCGGAACAATTGCAAATTCTAAATTAATGTCATTGTAACGACAGAGATAATGTGTGCTGTCAACTGTCGAAGCTGGGTCTCATCATTGATAATACGCCACTTCAAACTTTTCCCGAACCTCGTGAGAAGTAGCCTGGTCCAACCAGACCATCGTATTTCATTTAATTTATAGAGAAGATCTGGAATCGCTCAATTGACTCACGTTAACTCACTGGAAGAGCGCGAGTCCATAATGACATTTCCGCAAAAGATTAAAATTTTCCCTAGCCTTACATTTGGTGTTGGGGGGAGGGGGGCTTTTAAGCAGCTTCACCTGGCCCAGGTCAGACTGATTGGACTCCAGGGCTGGGTGAGGCTGCAAACCTGCCCGTGTCTTCGTTCTGTAGGAGCCCAGTAAAATGCCACCAAGGTGATGTGTAGTGTCCTCGCGACACTTTTATAACCAGAACAGCATTCTTATATGTTAAATACATATGCGTTTAACACGGAAAGTATTTGAGTGTGTGTGTGTGTGTGTGTGTGTGTGTGTGTGTGTGTGCGTGCACGCATATGAGCACCTGGTAAAAACGCCGGCGGCCAGTCCCAGGATGCTGTCGTTGGCTCTCCTCAGCGCCTCCTCCTCCGTGTCGAAGGAGAGGACGGACATGACGGGTCCGAAGATCTCGTCCCTCACGCAGGTCATGTCGTCGCTACAATCCGCTGTGAGGGGAATGTTGTTTACACTGACTGTTTATTTGTTTGTTGCATTAGTATTTGTGTTTGTCGGTTTTAATTTGCATCACAATTTACATTTGTTAGTCTGTTTGTCTATCTGCTGAGTCAACCAAGTTCCCTGTTTGGATCCTAATGCACCGTTATCTGATTACATTTCTAGGATCCATATCATGTGCATTTACTGTAAATGTTCAGCAGTTAATGATTAAAAAAATATTTCTTTGTTATCGTGTGATGCTGCAGCTTTAACATCCTCATGTCCTGAGTGGGGGGCAAAAAAGAGCTTTAAACAGCCAGGTTCCTGCAGGGTAGCGGGGTCTTACCCAGCACGCATGGCGTCATGTAGTATCCCCCTCTGAGTCTGGGGTCGGAGGGTGTGTACCTCTCGCCACCACACAGCACGGCGGCGCCCTGTGGTCAGGACAGGCGGGAGATGGGTCAACCAAAAGGCTAGGTTGGGACATTTGCAAATCGTACAGTTTGGAGTGCAGACCATACCCTACCACTATTTATCATTAAGGTAGTATTTATCTGACGTGACGGGAGGAAGAGGTTGAAGGGACTATTGCTCAAGGGCACCTACAGGTAGTTTGTGAATGTTGGGATCGTACCCAGGACCACTCAGTTGGGCAGTTTACTACAGGATCCTGCCCCCAGTAGCCATGCATTCTAATACAATATACACTACCTTTCATAAGTTTGGGGTCACCTACTCATTTCAGCTTTAAATTCCATTATAACCAGCTTCATGAAATAATGATCTGGAATGCTCTATGATCATTATGAGTGCACGGAAATCAGTCAAGATGTGCTCAACAACTATAGAAACATTTTAGTCAAACCATTTCCAAATATTTTATTCAAAGTCAGTGTGCAATATGCGGTGCATGAAGTGTGTTATAATGGACATAACAAAACAATAGTGGTTTTATTATTACCTCTTTTTTGGCCTGCTCCACGAAGCCCAGCACATTGTTTAAGTGCTGCTGGCTCACCAGTGCTCCCATGCGGGTGTCCTGGTGGAGCGGATCTCCTATCTGGATGGCTCGTGTCCTCCGGACCACCTCCTTCAGAAACTCGGGGAGGATATGCTTCTGCACGAACACCCTGGTGCCGTTGCTGCACACCTGGCAAACACTTAATGAGCATGGACTTGTTGTCTATATAGTCTCAAAGGTCATTGAAGTGATTTGGATGTCAACGTTTTATTGTTCAGATGCATGCAGTGAAGGAGCAGGTCGAGGTTAGGAATTGTACTCAAGGAGGCCTACAGGTAGACTAGAGACAGTTTTCCGTATTCCGACATGATTTCAGTTCCACAAGAGCCCAATGTAAATATGTTGCCGTTTGATTGGTTCATAGTTAGTGGACAATCTTTGGCTGTGGCTCAACTGTCAACAGTCTTTTTTGTGACATTATTATCCACCGTAATAACACCTGGTGACATTTTTTGTAAAAAATTTTTAAAGAATAAAGTTTGCCATTTCCTATTACCTTTCCCACTTCTAATCCCACGTCAAAGACATGAATCTGTCCCCTCATTACTTCTCATTACTGAGAAAACATCCAAATGAAACGCCAACAAGGGATTACTTCAGCAGGTTACCGACACTCACCTGTCCCTGGGAGAGGAAGTTGGCCATGAGCGCGCCCTTCACCGCATTCTCCAGCTCACTGTCCTCAAAGACCAGCAGAGGAGACTTCCCCCCCAGCTCCAGGGTCACCGGCTTCACCCCGTCGGACGCCATCTCCATTATCTGTCACCGAGGACAATGGGATGACTTAATGATAACAAGTAGGGATGGGCAACGAACGTCGAATAGTCGAATAGTCGGAGTCACAGAGAATATCGAATAATGAATGAGACTCGTTATTTCCACTACTAAAGAAACTCAAGAAAAACAGAAAAAGAAACAAGCACTAGAAAGGCAGACGTGTTCAATTAGTCAGCTGGACTAATTGTCAACAGATTGCGCACCCGTCTTCATCCCAAAAATGTGGATATGCTCTTTTTTTTAAACAAAAATATGGCATAGATAGATAGTGCTAGACTATGACCACTTGCTTTTGTTATGTGTTAAAAGTTCAAGTTTAGGCTGTATTGCCGACATCTGTGTTCCGCTATAGGCTAAGCCTACAATCATTTTGGCATATATAGCACATTTTCGTATGAACAATTAATTTTGATACAGAACGAAACTAGGGATGTTTATATACATTTATAAATAGAGATTTATTTTTTCTAAAAGAGTTTGACGTCAAGTTCATGTTGTCACCTAGTCTAACACTACCGTTATTCCTGCAGCCGAAAATCATTGCTTGAGGCAACATGAAATTAAAAGTTTTGGAGAAGATTTTTTATTTTTATTTAAAAGGTTCTGAACAGTTTCTGATAGGCCATTGTTTCCATAGACTAAAGACGTGTCTAGTTCAGTCATGCAGGCTGCGTTCAGTAAAAGATCCATACATAAATAAATTAATAAATAAAGTAATCTGTTTTCGGCGCATGTAGGCCTATCTGCCTTGGCCTACGTTAATATAATTTGATGTTGATGGTGCAGTTGTTGGATTAAACTAATTGATTTCATACAAATAATAAAAACCTCTCCCTGTGTCATTGTGTGTGCATGTCTACGATGTTTGTGTGTGCGTGCGTGCGGTTCTTGATTGACCAATTTTCGAATAATAATCAAATTCTTATCAGCGAATATCGAATAGTATTTTTGCCAGAAATGCACATCCCTAATAACAAATATTATTTATTTTTATCACTAAAAAAAGAAAAACCCACACCACACTGGAGGGAGGTCGTCCTATTGGCCATAGAATGGTTTAGTATCAGCAGTTTTATCGGGTAATGTCACAATGACTGTATTCCAGTGCCAGTGTCTGCCCATTCAGGCCCCAGTGCACTCGTAACCAACCCTGGACGGAGGGATCGCTCACCTGTATTCCTCCACTCTGGATTTGGGGTGTTGTTTTTCCCTCCCCTTCATTGAGGTGAGGGTTCTGGGGGAGTCACATCATCTGGGCCTCTGATGCCCTTGAGAGTTCACAACTCTCAAGCTTTACACTCGTACCGTTTATCTGACATGACACAGACGGCAGGCTCGAACCGAGTAGCTTTCGGTCAAAACCGTCTAACACCCATCTAGGCCCACGACTATGAAACCCTACACCCCTCAGCTCACCTTCTTCCCCGTTGGCACGCTTCCGGTAAAGGACACCTTGGCCACTTGGGGGTGGCGGCAGAGCAGGCCTCCGGTCTCCTGGCCGCCCTGCAGCACATTGAATAGGCCCGGGGGAGCCCCAGCTTCGGCGTAGACCTCTGCCAGCAGCACCGCCGTCACGGGGGTCACCGGAGATGGCTTGAACACCATGGAGTTCCCTGAGGGAGTGCCCACATGCCCAGAGTGGGAGAGATAATAGATAACATCAGAAAACAGCCACTGAGTTGGAAGCTCTGAAATGGAAATGAAACATGTCAATCATCTGTGGAACGGGCAGGGCTTGAAATACTCAATCAAATCATTTTCGAAACCACCGAATGGCACTGGACAGTAAGTACGTCAATCAAACGGACCTACTGCACTCCCCCTCCCCCGCTCCCCGCTCGTGACCCCTTCATGCACGTACGTTACATATGCTATGCTAGTCTGGCTCGCTCTCGCACATCTGTGTTTCGTGCATGATTGCGCGTCTATGTTTTTGGAATGGGTGGAGTCAGAGTCAGCGTTGAAGGAAAGACCATTTGAATTGTGTATTTTCAAAATCTTCCGGTGTTTCGCAAATCCCATGCCCCACCTTTAAGATGGAAAGGGGTAATCAGATGAAGTACAATGACAGTTTGGTGTTTGCGTGTTTTCAACAGAAAATATTTGAAAAATAACAAGTTTAGGACAAAAAGTAAATAAAGACCAGTGTAATGTGGGAAGCAGAGTACAGTGAACCTTTTTTCCTTGGAAATGGAACTGAGCTACATCATGTTCGAGCTGGGGCGTTAGCTTTATGTCTTCAGCAGGGTTTGGCACAGGATATTGATTAGGTGTTTGAATCTCGGCACAAATGCTCTTGGTTTCAACTCCAACTGTGGCAGCCTTCTTATAGTCATCCTTGAGCCGGATGGCACTAACCCCTACCAGCTCCTTAATGGCCTGAATTCACCGTACTTTGACTCCTTAATGACAGACTGGTACTGATGGTTGATAGAAAGAAGCAGGCAGTGAGGCTGTACCACAGGCCAGGGCTGGAGCAGACTTCCAGGCTGCTATCTGGAAGGGGTAGTTCCATGCTCCGATCCCCACACAGACCCCCAGGGGTTCCCGTCGTGTGTATGCGAAGGACCCCCCCGCCAGCTGGATGTGCTGACCTACAAAAGGAGTTATGAAAACTTCATGGGGAAAAAAACCAACATCCAAAAGTCGCAAAACCTTTGTTTTTTTATTCCGTCTACTGTCTTTCACTTGGATATGCTGACCTTGAAAAATGTGCACATAAAGGTAAATCTGATTCCCCTTTGACCCCTACAAACGTTTCCAAAGCTAAACTGAAGTAATATCCCTTACTTTGATAACTTCAACTAGTTAGTTGGAATTATCAAAGTAAGGGATATAACTGAAGTAATATCCCGAGTATGATCATTCAAAGGCTCCTATAATCTTGTACAGGTCGACCAGATTCTAGGAGCCTTTGAATTATCATAAATGGAATTGTGATTATACAGTTGTTATCCTGGCCTCTACAGCCTCACTATGCTTACAGTCCATGATGTTTTCTCAAATGTACATTCAAATGTGTGTGGTGATCTTTTTTGTAAGAGTGACAGGAAAACAGCTAGCTTACCCTGTTTCTTATAGTAATTTGAAAACATGACCACAAAATGAATCTGTACTTCAGGAGAAGAAAAATTGTTTGTGTTGCGTAACAGCATCACCGGCCAAGTCCCCCCTCCTCCCACACAAAGTATGTCACTCCTCTGATTTGCATATGTATCAGCCTTTATCAAAACTGCATGGAGCTCAGCACATAATTAAACAAAACGGCGGACTGGGGAATTGGACTACATCAATGAGTTGACTCATTGATACCACTCACACAAACTTGCAAAAATACTTGTTTGGAAAGCAAACAAAGAGAGGTACACAATAGGATGATCAATTGTCTTAACAATATCTTAAACACTGAGTGTACATACTCACAACCGGCGCAACGTCAATCAATACATTTCAAAGGTCCATGCCCCTTTTTAGGGGAAAACAAACAGCAACACTGTATTGTTTACATTGTAATAACCTACAGTAAGTCTAAGTATTCC
>JAOPJJ010000134.1:287153-304242 GCA_027122795.1 Enchelyopus cimbrius
TGGCCTGCGGAGCCGAATCATTGCGGTGCATGATGGGAGTTGTTGTCTGCAATCCACAAGCCCTAAAAAGTCATTTTTTGCCTTTTCTCGGTCAAGAAGGCACCAAATTGGAAATGTATGCTATAATTTGACTACATATATGACCCACTTTCAACACACATGTTTCAACCGGTGAAGTGCCCCTTTAACTTTCGACCCTGTCTATTTATTGTATCACTATTCTTCAAACAGTTTTTGCATTTTCTTTTTCAAATATATGAATTGCATCGTTCAAATATATGAATTGGATAGTTGTATCAAATATTTGATACTACCATTGATGGATGTGATGGATCCATCAATGGAAATAAACCCATTATCTTCACCAGTGGTTCCCAACCGGTGGGGCATGAGTAGGCTACAGGAACATTTTCATTTTTATTTTTGAAGATTCCCCCATGTCGATATATAAGTGGTTGGAATATTATAACACAAACAAAACCACACAGTTTCATTTCAAATCTACCAATGCAGGGGGTATTATTTTGAGCCTTTTGAGCCATTTACATCACATAAGTACCTCTATATAAGTACCTCTATATATAAGTGTCCGCTAGGGTTGCACTCGTCATTAACATTGGTGACAAATAGCCCATCTACAATGAACCAGCTTTTGGGGGGCCCAGCTTGCAAAAGGTTGAGAACCCCTGATCTAAACCAATCGAT
The DNA here is from genome assembly GCA_027122795.1 of Enchelyopus cimbrius. Classification (NCBI taxonomy): domain Eukaryota; kingdom Metazoa; phylum Chordata; class Actinopteri; order Gadiformes; family Gaidropsaridae; genus Enchelyopus; species Enchelyopus cimbrius. The sequence continues at coordinate 287,859 of JAOPJJ010000134.1, forward strand.
CCACAATCGTTGTGTGGCTCTATCAAGTTCCCAGGTTCAAAATCAAAAATGTAGACTCTTGGATTTGAATGAATGGCCACTCTTCTCCCCCCCCCAGGAGACTCCACCTGTGGCCAGAGGGCCATCTACCATGGTCTGGGCTTGTCAGGCATCCCCATCCTGAATGTGAACAACAACTGCTCCACCGGCTCCACTGCCCTCTTTATGGCCCGACAGCTGGTGCAGGGAGGCAAGTGGAGCCTGGTGCCATTTTGTGTTAGAGCCACAACGTTTGTTCAAGGGGAGTGCTTTTTTGTAAATTGTCTATCGTTGTTTGGACTCAACGGATGGATAAAGAATTCACTGCTTTCAAGGAAAACATCACATAGCAATTCGATTTATCAGCTTAAATGAGAGAAACTGCTCACCATATTCGTTTTTTGTTAACATAATTCAATTCGCAGACATTTTTATCAAAAGAGACAATTAAGTTACCCAATTGATGCGTGTTTCCATGAGAGATGGTTATAATGGTGGGATATTGAATAAGGAGCACCTCCCCTTCAGTTTGTGTATTCCTTCTGCATTCATAGGATTAGTGGACTGTGCACTCGCTCTTGGTTTTGAGAAGATGGAGAAGGGCTCTCTGACGTCCAAGGTATCCAACTGAACACTCTCGAAGGACCGTAGCACCGCTGAGAGCAAGCCACTTAGGCGGCAGTAGCTCAGTCCTAGAGGACTTAGCTTGTAAATTTCGATTTCGATTTCGACCCCCCCTCCCCTCCTCCCATGTACATTTCGATTTGTGATCTTCCATGTGACTGGCCATATCCACACCAGGCCTGCAAAATAAGTAACCACATGTTATGGGTCACACATTTTCCATCCACACTAAATTGGTACTTTCCCTCTTTGGGTTCATTCATGCCTTATTTCTTGCACATCTTTAGAGTAGCCCACGCATCATTCTTTATGTCACCCTTCAACACACGCCGCTCCTCGCGTCCTTGCACAAAGATCACTGTCCCAAGGTGCTGGTCCACATGTGACTCACCACAACCTTCTGCCCGCCAGTACATGGACCGGACCAATCCCATGGACCGACACATGGAGGTGATGATCAACCGCTACGGCGTGGTGCCAGCGCCGGTCGCAGCTCAGATGTTTGGCAACGCTGGCCGAGAGCACATGGAAAAATATGGTAAGCGCTCACTGCCCCGTACACGCAAACAAATACAGAAAGTTTAGAAAGTAGTACGTTTTGAAAAAGCCACTTTATAATTTTGGTCAGTTTAGCAAAAGTGCATTTGTTTGCGCTTTGCGGTTCATTCTTAATTCATTGTTTTTGTAGCTGAAAGAACATGTGGGTTGACACTATTTTTAAACTTGTAGGTACGAAACCCGAGCACTTTGCCAAAATTGCATGGAAGAACCATAAGCATTCCACCAACAACCCGTGAGTAGCAGAAGAGTTGATCCCTCCCCGATGCTGTATTCATGTAAAGCCATGAGATTCACATACGGTTTTAATGCGAGATTCATATATATATATATATATATATATAGTCCATATACAGTACTGCAGTCCTCTCTGTTGCCAGCGTGTATGTGTGTGTGCCCCTATGTGTAGGTACTCCCAGTTTCAGGATGAGTATAGTCTGGACCAAGTCATCAATGCCAGGAAGGTGTTTCAGTTCCTTACCCTGCTGCAGTGCTGGTAGGGAGAATGCAGAATGGTTTATACTCCTACAATCTGCTGTATGGACGCATCAAGCTACTGTGAACGTCAACCTGTCACTTTACTTAACCTACTTTGCCGACGGAGAGCTACTTTGGCTCGAGGGGTCTCCGTAGTTATGGAAACAGATTACGTATATGGAGTACGGAGAAGTATATCCCGGCCTGAACACCACCTAGCTTGTTTTAAAAAATAAGTGCCAGCAAAAACAAGCTGGTTCCAGTGACCCGCCGTGCTTCTGTCCGGCCAGTCCTACGTCCGACGGCGCCGGAGCAGCTGTGCTGGCGAGCGAGAACTTTGTCCGGCGCCACGGGCTCGAGCACCAGGCCGTGGAGATCCTGGCCCAGGAGATGGTGACTGACCTGGCCAGCACCTTCCAGGAGAACAGCTGCATCAAGATGGTGGGGGCTGCGTGTGTGCGTGCGTGCGTGCGTGCGTGTGTGTGTGTCACCGCACGGTGACACCCTGGAATGTCTCGTTCCTTCCTCGTAGAGGAACCTCCTTCCTCTATGTGTCGTCGCTGACCCTTCACCTAGTCCTCACCCTTTTTAATTTGAATGAACTGGGTAAATGTATTCCTTAGTTCACTTAGTTCATTGTTGTTCAACCAATGTTGGCCACCTGTAGATCATCAACAAAGGAGCTACAAAGGGCAATCATCAATACGGTACGCCATTTGTTGGCCCTTTTTTTTTTTTACTTGAGCCCAAAGTAGGCAGCTCATGGCTAGGGAGCCGGGCTTGTGCTTGTTGGGTTGCGGGTTCAGAGTGGGACTGAACAGTGCTTTCCCCCTCTCAACATCCACGTCTGAAGTGCCCTTGAGCAAGGCACCTAACCCCCAACTGCTCCCTGGGCGCGGTACTGTTGCTGCCGACTGCGTGCGTGTGCGTGTGTGTTGTCGTGTCGGTGATGGGTCAAATGCAGAGGTCAAATTTCACCGTACCTTGTGTATGTGTGACAAATAAATAAATACTTCTTTTTTTTAAAGCAAAAAGTCGAGCCATGGCTATAAAGAGCCATTTCTACAGTATAACAGCCCCAGTATAACTGCTACCCGTGTAAGACTGAGCGGTGCTGAATGCGGGGAACCTCGCCCTCTAACATTGGGCCTGCTGTGCGCCCTCAGGTGGGATACGACATGACGCGCCTGGCGGCCGGCAAGTGCTTTGCGGCGTCAGGCCTGGAGGCCAGCGACGTGGACGTGGTGGAGCTGCACGACTGCTTCTCGGCTAACGAGCTTATCACGTATGAGGCCCTGGGTCTCTGTCCAGAGGGTCAGTCCCGCCGCTCCCCAGTGCTCGCATTTGTTGTTTGTTTATCCAGTTTATCTTTTTATTGTTGTTGGTTTTCCCTCTTGTCTCCAAAGCGGTACACATGGTAAATGCAGATAATGAATGGGTAGAAAGAGGGTTAGCTAGGGTGTTGGGTGCCTCCAGGATGCTCTATGATGCCTACAGATATTGGGATCGAACCCAGGACATGTCCGTTGGGAGCTGACCCCAACGGACCCCAATGGCTAGCCTCTAAAAAATATTCAGAAATTTAAAACAAACAACATCGAAGTATGAAGTGATTCATTCCAACAGTGAAAACTATCTGTTATGACAAACAAACAGCATAGAGGTACAGAGTGAGTTAATTCTGAACATGGTACTTATTTATTGCTTGATATCCATACTGGTGTCTCTTTTTCATTTCCTTGTCCTCCGGCAGGTAAAGCTGGGGAGCTGATTGATCGAGGGGACAACACCTACGGGGGAAAGTTTGTGGTGAACCCCAGCGGAGGCCTCATCTCAAAGGGACATCCCCTGGGAGCCACAGGTACATGTAGCCTCCGGGCAGCCTGCTAGCTGACACTACGTAACAATGTGCCAAGAGGGTTGGCCATAGTCTCATAATCGAGAGGTCTTCCATTGGCTAGTGTCACTGGACAATTTAAATGTGATGGAATTATCTGTTACAGTCAATTTAAAAGAGCGCTCTTGGACCTAAAGTGCCGCAAACTACAACAAAAATAACGAGAGAGGTTATAGGGTATCAATCACCAGGGTATCAATCACCCTGACGTTGTGCAGTACAGGTGGAGTTCTGAGGAATCTGGCGCATCAGTGATGAATTTCACCCGCTGTCCACCAGATGGTGTCACTCCCACACCTTATGGCCGCGCTGGAAGGCCGTCCAGCCAGCATGTGAGCAGGCAGCAGCTGGCTCGTGTGGGCTGTCCCCCCCCCCCCCCCAGCTATAGGAAATAATCCTTGGTGGTATTAGACTTCAGCAGGTCTCCACTTCCACGCCTGGGACTGCCGGACGATTAGAAATTACAAGCGCAGCTTAAAAGAGTATTCCGGTATTTTACACTTTAAGCCTTATTTCCAGTTTGTTTATGATGAAATAGATCGGTTCAGGTGTTCATTTCGCCGGAATGCTGTGTTTGGAGAAGTTTAGCTTTTTTTGTAGCCCCACTTTAGAGGTACAGTAGAGGTAATAGGACCAAGCATCATCCGTCCTAAAGCAACAATAAACGGTTAGTTTGCAAAGCTGTGAAACTCACCAAGTGGTCACTGGTGTTCATTGATCTGAGCAAAAAAAAAAATATATAAAAAAGTATGCTTTCCAGCAGGCTGTACGAGTCATTTTGTTGTAGCCACATTGTTTACATTCTGAAAAAGAGTAACGATCGTCTAACTTCTGCTGGAAAGCTTACTTTGCTCTGATTTATTTTGTCGAACATCAATGAACATCAGTGACCAGTCGGTGGGTTTCACAGCTTTGCAAACAAACCTTTAATGTTGCTTTAGAACCGATGACGCTCAGTCCTATTACCTCTACAGTACCTCTAAAGTGGGGCTACAAAAAAACTAAACGTCTCCAAACACAGCGTTTCGGTGAAATGAACACCTGAACCGATCTATTTCATCATAAACAAAGTGGAAATAAGGTGTAAAATACCGGAATACTCCTTTAACAGGGAAACAAAGTCCAACATGCATAGGGATGGAAATACTAAACGCAGAAAACACAATGGTAGCTGAAAAAATAAATTGAAGGATAATTAGAAAGCCAAAGCCTTTTGCACCTAGGATTTATATCTATCTATCCATCTATCTCTATTCATTCATTGGTATATTAACTTCCTGCTTTAGTCTTTATTGTCCTCCATCCATTCCCTTTCCTCCTGAGCAAATAGCAAAAAATAAGCATTTAAAGCATTTAACCATTGGATATGGTAAAACAGTGGTAAACAGAAAACAAAGATGGCCTTGGTGCAAAACGTTACTTGAACTTTTTAACTTTTTTGTCTCATCACCACAACTCCTCAGTCAACCCCGGGGAACTGGGAAATATCAGTCTTCAGTGGATGAAGCATTTTGTGTTCCACCAATCAATCAGTTGTAATGAATTCCTCCATGTCAACAAACAGTATTTTATCGTCCTAATGCCACTTACACTCAAGTGTCCTTCTTTCAAAATGTTGGTTAGCATTGTCGGGAGCTCCTTCAAAATTCTGATATCTCCCTCCTGGTTCCTTAATTTCTGGCTCATTCTTTTCTTCTCCTCTGCTGAGCACTGAGCTAGCCAGGTCACTGTTCCCTGTCTCATCCCTCGCTCACGCTGCTTATTGCAGTGCTAAAGAGCTCACCTTTGACCCCGGTGCCAGGGTGAGTCGTGATTTCCACAGCCAATTAACTGACCCCTCACACACACACCGGTCAAAACCGACAAATGATTATAAATGTGCATTATTATAAATGCTAATGCACATAATAGTAAGCACCATATCTGTGTGCACTATACAGTAGTGATGTTGCACTACGGCTGTCACAGTGGAAAACAGCTGGAGCCAAGGAGCACAGATTTCGTGATGTGGTTAAAAGGATTGCCATTTCCCATGACTCACACGACCATGGGTCTCTGGTGTGTGTGTGTGGTAGCGGTACGCACCGATGAAGGCTGTGAAGCAGCCTGAGGAGGTTCAAAGCCGTAGATCCTTTTGGCTCATTGAGGTAATGGACTGAATTCAAAAGCCCATTAACCCGATGGGATAAACTGCTTAGCTCCAGCGCGAACACGCCACGCAGGGGAGGAAGTTGTCAGATTAATAGTTATGCTGTCACCTGGTCCTGGTCTGGTGGAAGAGGAAACTGATAGGGAAACCAAATTCCATTAAAGGGGAAGTCCGGTGTAAAATGGTTCTGGAATATGTTTAGTATGATAACGAGTTTGAACTTTTGATGTAGAGCAAAATATATCCTATACAATGCGAAGCTAAGTTAGATGCTTTTATCCGATTCTACCAAAATGCTATACGTTTTGGCTGTGGTTCACCCGTCGACGTCATGTCCTCTTTGAGACTGGAGAATGGATTTAAGAACACAGAGCAAGCGTGCTCGCTTGCGCATGCGTGCGAGCTCGGCTGTATACCTGAACAAGGGAACTTGCAAGGGGTGCGTGTGCACGCTTGCTCTGTGGTCGTCAATCGATGTTAAGACCCTCATTATACTACCAAAGAAGTGTCAGGCTACTTCTAGCCTTGTAAGTGGTTTAAAAAAGCGATTTCTTTTTGCCATCAGCCGATGCACCCATGACTCAAACGTATAGCATTTTGGTAGATTTGGATAAAAACGTCTAACTTAGCTTCGCGTTTTATAGGATTGATTTTGCTCTACATCAAACATTGACACTCGTTATCATACTAAACATATCCCAGAAACATTTTACACTGGAGTTCCCCTTTAATGTTGGGGCCAAGAAATGCATTTCAATCTTTAGAAGCTGTCGGCACACTCACACACACACACACTCACACACACACACACACACAGACACACACACACACACACACACACTGTGTACAAAGTGACACAGCATATGCTCCTCTTTAACCATAAAGCATGTGCTCTTGAAATACACCAGAAGCAAAAGCAATCCACAAATATCGTTCAAAATGTCCTTTCAATGTAATGGGTCCGTCGGAGGGTGGATGGAGCAAGGTTTAGATGCAATCATACCGATTCTCTTTGAGATTCAGTACATTTTGTACCAAAGTGTGCGGAAGGGTCTTTCAGTCATATATTCACATCCTGTGTCACAATGTTATTGGCCACCGGCGGAATTAATTGAATTGAATTTAAAATCCTTTATTAGTCCTGCAGACGGGGACATTGAGAGTTATATACAAGAAATCAGCAATGTTACATAGAAATAAAAAAAATACAAATTGCACATGGAATTGCATGTGAAATAAACAGACTATGGGTATATATAATAGGAACTGGGATATACAATGAAATAGGATACAGAATGAACTGCAAATACGTGTTTGTTATGTTTATATATCCAGTAATTGAGGTATTTGTAACGGTGTATGGTCTTTTTCTCTGTCTACTTAGCATATGAACGATTCCTAGGACCTGTGATTTATATTTTATCCCAGGGTGAAATAATTAACCCCATTGCCTTAACATCGGGGAATATGTAAACACAGACACACACACACACACACACACACACACACACACACACACACTGTGCTCTGAATATATCCTCATGGACAATTACTTCTCATTCAACATTCCCTGACAATAGTACCATTCCTTACTGGGTTATCTAAAGGACTCTTTTACCCAAAGTGATGAGCGACTTTGCCTGAAGCAACTCTGACATTAGGCCTCGAACCAACGCACACACCACAAAACATCGCATTGGACAACCATCAGTAGTCTGTTCACACACGCCCCCTTCCTCTCTGGCTGCATTTGCTCAGGCCTGGCCCAGTGTGCGGAGCTGTGTTGGCAGCTGCGGGGGGCGGCCGACCGGCGGCAGGTCCCCGGGGCCCGCGTGGCCCTGCAGCACAACATCGGCCTCGGGGGGGCCGTGGTCGTCACCTTGTACGGGATGGGGTTTTCACAGAAGGGCAATGGGTGAGTCTGTGTGTCGGTGTGTGTGTTTGTTTTCATTGATATATGCTCTACATCCCAAGCATCAGGTGAGGTAACTGGAACCCTTTCTTTCAAGGCTCATTCGCTCTCTCCCCCTGTATAACATGAATACTAGGGGTGTAAAGATTATCCGATACGTATCAGTGTTCGTTTTTAACCTGTAAGATACGACTACATCGATTTGTATAAATGTGACATGAACCGGTCATTGTTCGGACTTAAATGTAAGGAATCGGTTCGTATCGCAAATGTTTCTGACTTGATCGTCTCTCTTTGTTCCGAAATGTTCAATGCCGTGGCCTGGTGCATCTCCATTTTGATTGGAGAACAATGACAGCCTGTCATTGGTCAGAGATGGCCTGTGACACGACGACTATTTAAGACATGCGCAACATCGCAACTGTTAACCCGCACATGTTGCGCTCATCTAAAATGTATTTTAATCAGACAATCGAACCTTTGCAACATGTTGAAACAGACCCATTGGCTACCATGCATAATTAGCCTGGTGATACCAGCTACGTACTTCCGCCCAATTCGATTTTGCTCCGTAACGTAGTCTGGCAAAGCACTCGCTTCTTTCGAGATCCAGGTTCTCAATTTTTTACGGGCCAGTCAGCGACGGGGGGTGGTTTTGAGAGCGATGACGTTGTCATGGATGTCGTTAACATCCATGATCTTGAATCTTCATCGCCATTACGATCTCAAAACAGGTAGCTAGCGAATTGTTTACTGCTGTGAAAGCGGAGGCTTCCTACCTCCGGCACATAACATACGTCATGACCAAACGTCGCTGATTGGTTAAGGGAACTCGATTGATTAAACCTCACACAAGCCTCCGCCCATTACAGAAATCAAAATCCAATGACGCTTTCCTAGACTGAATGACGAGAGAGAATCGAAGTCAAAGGCTGGTAATGGCCAGGCTAATGCCTGTTTCACATTTGCCATGTATTACAATTTAAACCTAAGGTTATATATTATATTATTGTATTTTGTGGTATTTGGATGGTTTTATTATAGTATTTCATTCATTTGGATGTCCATGTCTCCATTGAACTGCATCGAATTGCATCAAAACTATTCGTACCAAATCGCTTGTTATCAACATGTACCTTTTCTTGAATCGTATCCTGACCATGTATCTAAAAACGAATCATATCGTCTTTTACACGAGAGACTCACACACCTAATGAATACTATGTGTAACATGTAAATGCCTTGAATCCCACAGGGCTGGTGTCATGGCTGTCCCCAGCAGTGCAGCCAGTGGTCTGGATGGCTTTAAGGCCTACGGCGTGTTTAAGGAAATCGAGAAAAACCTACAGGAGGTACGTCTTAAACGGACTCCAAAGCCAAAATGGCTGACTCATTGTTCTTATTCATCGTTGAGATGGTTCTTTGTGATAACCGACGTCCGCTATGATGTTGATGGTGATGATGAAGTTCACGCTCGCAGAGCCGGCCCAAGAGAAACTACGTGGCCGCTTATCGCTATCAGCTGTGCTTTCGGTGGCAATTATTTTGGCTTTCAGTCGGATCTGCACGTAACACCTCGGCCGTCTGCTCTCTGTGTGTTCACCCATTCTTCAAGAACGTTATCAAGTTCGGGCTGTCTGCTTTGCCGAGCTTACGTGCAGCTGCCGTATTTCCTCTTTTGACAGACAGATCGATCGCCTTAAACTCTTCGCGTGTTTTCAATAATTAAGCGCAAAATTACTGATCTGAAGAATTTAGTGTGTGTGCATTTGATTGGTCCACTGTGTCCTGTTCGGTAATTCAATTTGTCTCATGTGATGGTAAATGTTTAGGTGGCATGAAGCTTGTGTAAAAAACATAAATTAGCCGCATCATTGTATAAGCCGCAGTGTTCAAAGCGTGTGAAAAAAGTTGGGCTTATAGTCCGGAAATTACGGTAAAACATTTATGGTAATGATAGTGGGTATGATACACACGGTGTAGCCTATTGGATGATGAAGCATCTGGTGCTGAGGTCGTGGTATGGAGGGGCCCCAAATGAAATTTTGTTAGGGGCCCCATAAAGGCTTGGGCCGGCCCTGCACGCTCGTATTGTTCTCAGGCTGAAGTATGTTATTATCGGTAGCTCAGAGAAACAAACATCAGCTTAAGACACATCAAGTCCCTAGCAACCAACCCAATCAAACTAGCATGAGCCTTTCCCTACAGACGAAAAATCGAAGCAATGCAATGCAAGTCTATTTGTATAGCACATTTCAACAGCAAGGCAATTCAATGTGGTTTACATACATATAGAGTATTAAAGGTTGTATCAGTGATTCTAGGCTGAAATATAAATGATCACATTCATCTAATCTTTCCTCAGGATCCGCTAGCTGCCCGCCCCGTAAGCAGGCTGTCAAACAACACTTCTCCGCCTATGCTCCGAGTTCGTACAGAAAAACAACCAGCCACTCCAAACCACTCAGAGCATAGGCTGCCTACAGAGGCGTGTTTTTTTTGCTGCAGAATCGCTGATACAACCTTTAAGTCACAAATTAAAGGTTGTATCGGCGATTCTAGGCCGAAAATGCGTCTCTGTAGGCAGCCTATTCTCAGAGATCGTAAACAAACACAAATGGTATTTGTAAAGAAATGGTATTAGTAAACTACCGTAATAAAAGTGCTGAGAGTTTCGCAGACCTAATCTAGCTACCTAACAAACCATCCACCGCATTTAGTAAAGACAATATAGAATCAATACCCAACACCCAGTACAATGTAGTCATGTCTCACAGTCACATCTCACCACGTTGTGTGGATCATCTCAGGCATGGCGTGTACTGTAATGAAAATATTGAAATGCCCCGATGTGCCTAATGATGGACCAGCACTTCAACCATACCTACATACTGTATGTCAAGGACACTTTGTTAATGAATCAGTGACATGGATCAAGGTCACCACTTGCTGCCCATCAAATTGAAAATGATTCTGATGGACAGTGAATCGTTATTTTTGGTCCTGTGTGTGTTGGGGGGTGTTTGTGTGTATGTGGGTGTGTGTGTGTGGGGGGGGCTGTCTGTGTGTATGTGGGTGTGTGTGTGCGTGTATGTGGGTGTGTGAGGATAAAGGAGCTCTGGAGTCTTTGCAGTGATCTGGTAGATGGATGACCCCGGTATATCCTGGGGGCCGCTCTGATGGATGCTTTTCCTTGAAGCCTTTCGATCATTGCTGGCCATTGTTGGTCTGGGTGGATATTAACTCATAGAGATTTGTGGACCGTGCGGTCTTCGAAGCAGGGCTTTGCCATGCGTCCACTCTGTGTGTTGCTGTGTGGTTATGGGTGATTCATTGAAAATGTTCTATGATATATATATTTTTTCTATTGTACTTTTATGCGTGTTGTAATTAATGTCCATTTTGATTTATTGCATGTGTGTTTTTCATTGTACGTGTATAGAAAGGGGAGGAGCTTGTCAAGAAGATCAAAGGAGTGTTTGCGTTCGAGGTGAGCGATGGACCGAATGGGCTGGCCTCACGCTGGGTCGTGGACGCCAAGAACGGTGCCGGTTCTGTCACCAACGACCAGGGTATGTCCGAACAACTGAGAAATGACCAACATTTGGCAGACTTGAAATTTGAAAGTGTGCGATTGAGCCGCGGTAGGTTTATTCTACCAACATGAGCCCGAACGACTTGGCTACTGGATTGGTTACCATCACCATAGGTTTCCACACTCATCAATGTGCCTCCTTACCAGAACTGAAACAGGAAAACCTTTCCTTAAACCCAGTAAACCCTAGCCTTTACTGGGAACCAGGAAGAGGGATCCATTCTTCCAGGGATGGTTAGCAGTGCAGTAGGTTTCCAACTGGCAGACAAGGCAGAAAGGACGGTTGAGCAGGATAAAGGTGAACTCCGGTGTAAAATGATTCTGGGATATGTTTAGTATGATAATGAGTTTGAACGTTTGATGTAGAGCAAAATAAATCCTATACGACTCAAAGCTACCGTAAGTTAGATGTTTTTATCCGATTCTACCAAAATGCTATACGTTTTGAGTCATGGGGACATCGGGTCATGTAAAAAAGAAATCGCTTTTTTAAACCACTTACAAGGCTAGAAGTAGCCTGACACTTCTTTGGTAGTATAATGAGGGTCTAACATATAAAACAAGGCATTGACAACTTTGTAAGTGTACAGATAGTTTATTAAAAAACATATTTTATACACACAATACTTTCAGTAGTTCACCCGTCGATGTCATGTCTTCTTTGAGGCTGGAGAATCGATTGACGAACACAGAGCAAGTGTGCTCGCTCACGCACAAGCTCGGCTGTATACCTGAACAAGGGAACTTGGGGTGTGTGTGCACACCTGCTCTGTGTTCGTCAATCGATTCTCCAGCCTCAAAGAGGACATGACGTCGACGGGTGAACTACTTTAAACTACTACTACTTTAAAAAAGTGATTTCCTTTTTACATGACCCGATGCCCCCCTGACTCAAACGTATAGCATTTTGGTAGAATCGGATAAAAACATCTAACTTAGCTTTGCGTCGTATAGATTTCTTTTTGCTCTCCATCAAACATTCAAACTCGCTATCATAATAAACATATCAAAGATCCATTTTAAACCGTTGTCCTTTAACAAAATTGGAAATGAGTGAATGAAAAAAAAGCACAACATTCTACCAGGGTCTTTTGTAGGTAATTTTCTTGGTTTTCTCTGGGTGACTTACATAAAGTGGATGCCATAAGTGCTACATGTTGTTGTTGTATGCTTTAATGGATGCTTTAATAGCTTTTGGAGCGTTGCAGCAAATGTGTGTTCAGTTTTTGTGTTCAGTTTTTCTTTCGAGAAGTAACAAATGAATAGAGCCAATGGTACATTTAGCTTGCTTCCATTATCCATTTATTATATAAAAAGTGTTCCTAATAGTATATTCTATGGCGTTTGTACCTTCAGAATTTGATCATATCATTTTTAAAGTGATGTGGTGTCACTCATGTATTTAGAATGTGTTTGTTGTTGTATGTGTTCAGATAAGCAGGCTGACTGCACCCTCAGCATGGGAGACCAGGACCTCCTATCTCTGATGACCGGGAAGCTCAACCCACAAACGGTCAGGCTCCTTTCTGCTACTCATTAAGCATCCAACTCATCAGTCCAGGTTCAGTTGATGTCAGTTCCGGAATGCATCCTCCACCAGTTTGGCTGAGCTTTGGGTACCGGGTCGGTTTGTTCTGTTAACAGGTTAACAGTCTATTGCCTGTTTACCAGGCTGTTCCTCTGGTGACCCGGCTATAGCAGTGGTTTCCAAAGCGACGCCCCGATAACTAGGCTATTGCCACAGTTTCCTGGCTATTGCGTTGGTTACCATTGCTGTTGTCTTAGTAACTGGGCTGTTGGCCTTCCTGGCGACATGCGTCCATGTATAAGCACATGCCCCAGTTTCATGACCCCTTTTAATCCCGCCACTGAACCTTTTTAACCTCCCCAACTGGAGCTGTTGGTAACCAATGCAATGCACGGAGCAGAGGCAACACGTCAACAACATCAAGATCCACCCAGAGTACACCAAGAATAACTAGTGGACGTAGCCCTGGGAAAAACAAAGCCACTTTGTTCAGGGTTCACACTCACTCTTTCCCTCTCCCTCCTCCCTCCTTTCCAGGCATTCATGCAGAAAAAGCTGAAGATCAGTGGGAACATAGGCATGGCCATGAAGCTCCAGAGTCTTCAGATAAAGCCCAGCGGGGCCAAGCTGTGAGCCCTGGTCATGATCTCCTGGGTCATCGATACTCTCCCAACACCACCAGCGCAATGGGCATTGGTCTGTCTAGCTTCATTTTGTCCTCAAAGGGAGTTTTCTCTTTTACTGCTCGTATCAATAGTCTCTGCCGTGGCGTTCTGTTTTTTATCCAGAGATTGTCTTTTTAACATTTCTGCCTCAATACTACAAATTATCCTATATTGTAGTATGCTCATCAAGACCCTGGTGTATGTTTTCAGAGTCTTGACTTAAACCTATAGACTGATAACTAACCTAATGCATACCCTGGTATGACACTGGGGCTGCTGGTAACAACATGTTATGGTGACTGTCTCTGCTGTATTTGACCTGGGACTTACCACAGACCATACACATTGAAAAGCCCTTATTGTGCCTGAAATTATGAATGACTAATGTATGAATCGGAATTACTGTAATTTATGTTGGTTGACAGGTGGTGGCTGGCCTTTGTTCGTCATTTTATCTGAATAGGAAATGCAACCAAACCCTTCAAAAATAAAGAACATATAATAATAAATGTTGATTCTTCCTCTTTTGTTGACAAAACAGACAATTGGAAGAAGTTGATAATTGCATTAACTATGTGTTCCTATAAAAGTGAATGTTAATATCCTTGACATTTAGGATTTGGCAATTGAATCAATTGCAGCACCAAGCTTAGCTGTTGGTCTATAAAATCCCTGCTGCATATAATTATACAGAACATGAAGTTTGCCTACAATCACTTGATTCATGGCAATCAAAGAAAACATTTACTATTTTCAAATGTTCACTGTGTGCAAAACTTCAACAAATGTATTGCATTATGTGGGGGCGGGTGTTGTACAGCTCCTGCTATCAATGTTGCCCTGGTGACGGTACAGGCGGGGGGTGGGGGTGGGGGACGCTGCATGGGCCCAGCTCATCCATTGGTTGGGGGCATTCAATCAAAGAAGGAAATAAGAATGACATTTTCTTTTTAAAATGGAGGCTCACCGCACTGTTTTCCTGTTCCTGACAATGTTCCTGTCAATCCATTTAACAACCCCAAATATAATATATCTTCTGTTTTAGATTTGACAATTTTATTACAGAAGAAGAGGGAGCTTAACATTCGTGCCTGTAGTCACAGTGACAGAATTGCAGCTTTTGGGAATGAATATATATATATATATATATATATATATACATTCCAAAAAGCTGTATGTATGTATATATATATATATATGATTTTTTTTTTTTACAGAGCAAATCTCATGTCGTTTTGCTGTCCTTTGTTGCTGTAAGGCAAAGACTACAAATAATATGGTTAAACAGATACAACAAAGGTTTCTCCCAATGGCTTCAATCAGTCATGAAGGGGAGCGTGCCGCTGGCTTCAACGCCTCGATCATGTTGATGTGTGAGGCGGAGTAGAACCTGCGTGTGTTAAGGGGTATCACAACAAGGCAGAGAATACATAGAATAAGGTGGTTGATGTGTGGTTGGTGGTAGAATGTGGCCATTTAAGCCAGAGTTTTGCATATCAATCTCATAAATGATGTATGATCTTAAGAAAGTATCTCCCCGTGGTTCACTGGTATGTTGGAAGATAAACATGGCTTTCTGTTGAGTATAAATGAGACTATACAAATATGGAATGAGGGGCTTGGGTTCATAGTGTAGGCTTGCAGTCCTTTCGGTTTTCTCAGCAGTTGGTCTCCATACTACATACTAATAAGATAATGATATGATACTGAAAATGTCCCAATTCATTGACATTAGCCTCAATCATCTAGTGGCCATCTTGGTTCCATCTTGCACTCAGAACCAACCAATATAAGAAGAAAAAAACATAACAAAAACGGACCAAAATTGTGGACCCAGATTGTAAAGACATACAAAGCACAACAATACAGAAATGTCAGTCCCTATTAATTCCAAAATATATGTTGTGGTTGTTTCTATAATCTAATATATGAATCCCTCTGTCATCCATTTCCTTTCAGTCCAGGATAAACTGACCCTTGACCCACCAGAAGATGATGTAGTGTCCTGTGTGCACAGTCTGTACCCTTGTGATGTATTTTCTCATGAACGTATTCATGGACACGTTACCACACCAACGTGAGCATAAAGGAAATGTCCCATTATATGTCCAACTATCAGGTAGAGGTCTTCTTCCTTTGCTTCCCCTCAAAGATCCTCCTCAGCGAAAATGTTATTATCCCTCTTGTGCAATGTTCAAAAATGCCGTTTTTAAAACATATTGTTTTTGCTGTCCCTCCCCGCAGTCAAAACTAAGACCTAAAAAAACCCTGAAACTAAAATGTCCGCCTGTCTGGTCCTCTATACGTTGGTCTCCAGACCGTTCATGTCGATGGCGCACTGCTCCTTGTTTTCCCTCGCCGCCGCCCGTCTATGGTGGGCACCATGTTTCCGCTTCTCGCCGGGCCGCACCCCCTCCTCCAGCTGGATGAGGCGCGCCACGTCAGGGGAGAGGTGGTGGTGGTCCACCGGCGCGGGTTGGAAGCAGCCGTTCTTCTGGTTCTGGTAGGTCATCATCTGCTGGATGCTGATCATGGGCTTGGTTTCGCAGATCAGAGGCACCTGGATATGGAGAGGGAGGGAGGGAGAGAGAGGAAACGGTTTAGGAGTGGGAAGACCGAGAGAACGAGAAGGGAGAGAGTGGAAGGAGCAGGAGGTGGTAAGGAAAACCGGAAGGAGAAAACGTGAAGAAGGGTGGAGGGGGATAGGTGGAGGGAAACGGGAAGAAGAGTGAAGCGGTGGAAGCAAGGTATAGAATAGGAAAGGAGGGGGGTCGGAACGAGAGAGACGTCTCCCAGCGTTAGCCCCCCGGCTACAGCCATGGCTCAGGACCATCGCACACAAAATAAAAAGGCAAACCGCAACCTCGAACAAAAGACTGTAGAACTACCTGTGGATTTTTCTCCACAATGGGCTTGGGCCTCTACATCGCTGTGTGTCTGAGCGAGAAAGAGAGATTCTTT
>JAOPJJ010000134.1:334296-344516 GCA_027122795.1 Enchelyopus cimbrius
CAGCCTTTGCAGTATTTTGGATATTCAAAGAAGTGTGACAGCTGCCTATCATCCCCAAACCAATGGCCTGGATGAGAGAACAAACCACAACATAAAGCGGCAAGTTTTTTTCTTGCTTTTATAGTAGAGCATTGTGGCAGCCAAGCTTGTTTCATTGTTACTTTTAACATTCCACTCTGGAAAAGTAGTGCGTCCAGACCACCAACAAACACAGTCCTTTCCTAATGATGTATGGGAGAGAGGCTGTTTTCCCCTCTGAGATTCCTGTTGAAATGCCGGTCAGTTTGTATACAAACATAAATTGCACATAAAGGTTGAAACAGTTTTTAATTAGACATCAAACTGCTATTACTTTGAAGTTACTATTTTTTGCTCTTTTCAGCTTTCCACCATCATTTTGCCCGATGAGAGGACTTATCATTCATTTTTGGATGAGAAACTCGGGTCAATGGAGTCCGTAAAAAAAACAACTGCGGAAAACATCTCAAAGTCTCAGGACAAACAGAAGCAGGCAAAAGTGTACAGAAGAAGCACCAAAATACACTGTACCATACTGGCGATGAGGTGCTTCTGTTCAACGCGAGGAAGAGGGGAAGGAAGGGAGGAAGAATCAAACCCCATTTTTCAGGACCGTATGTGATCCAATTAATCAGTGGCAAGCTTGTTACTCTGTCTAACTCCAAAGGGGCAACTTTAAAGACCAAATACAACGTCGACCACATCAAGCCATACATAAGGAGCCAAACTGACGACAGTACAGCAGTCCCCTGTCAGGAATCACACACAATCCCTGAAGAGAACAAGAGCAGTAGCCAACACTCTTTGACCATGGCAGAAGATTTGCAGACTGAAGAAATCTCCATGCCACAGAGGCCTTCGGTAATTCATTTTGCCCCCCCAAAAAATGATCTCACAATCAAGGTAAAATCAAAATCAATATCTGAAAAACCTCCATACTTCTGTTTTAACATAATGCCCCTTGTTCAATGTTTATTTAATACATTCTTCCATTATGCAGTTTATTCATGTGTTAATATATTAAGTACACAATCACTGGAGAGTATGCCAAGTAGAAATTCCATGACATTTTACATGCATGGTGTAACTATTTATAACTGTATGTGACAGATAATAATATTTAATATTGAAGCATCCACAAGATTCCGCTTTGAAAAAGCTGAGCGCACAAGAAAGAGGGTTGAGTTCTGACCTGTTGGTCATCTGAGCTCTGACCTGTTGGTCAGCTGAGTTCTAAGTTTTGACCTGTTGGTCATTTGAGTTCTGACCTGTTGGTCATCTGAGTTCTGAGTTCTGACCTGTTGGTCATTTGAGTTCTGACCTGTTGGTCATTTATTTGGCCTACCCAGGATTATAGTTTGCATGAAGAGGGTATGGCCTGTTCAAACGGTGCATGTGGGCCAAAACTGATATTGGATATCTATTGGATATATATTGGATATTCGATCCGATACTGATTCAAAAGTATCCGTGGTTTAACATTCATGTTGTGCTTTCAGTTGAAATGCTGTGGGCTGCAGAAGATCATGGCCAAGTGGAAGCAGTGGTTGGGCCATATCAATTATTTGATACATCTTTCCGGACACTGCATGAGTCTAACTGGCTGGCTGATGACGTAAGAGACTGAACTGCACTGTCGAAGATGTATTAAAAGTATGTATTAAAATTGTTTTTGTATTTATTATTGTTTCTATTACTATTGTTAATTTATTTTGTCAATGCAGGTTATTGATGCTTACGTGCACATCCTTATTGGAGATCATCAGGCAAGTGGAAATTATATTTATCTAACTTTAGATGTTTATTTAACTATAATTCAGCATTATAAACTTCTATTGTGTTAAACAGAAGCCTATTCACCAGCTCAGTGCTGTTGTTGCCACGTCATTGTTTGGTGGACAATTCAAGCCCCTCAAAAAGGTCATTTATTTTTCACATTCATTGTCGGGTGCTGCGACCCAATCTTCAACAATCTAGCATTATTGATTATCAATAACAATAACTAACAGTCAATAACTTGGTATTAAACCCATTCCTCAGATGAAGTTTCCAGTGGAAGAAATGTGGATGTGCCCTGTAAATGTTGGGGCTCACTGGATTTTAGTGGTTTGGTTACCTTTCTTTGCTTATTAACAGTGCAATATTATTCACATCAGACGCAATTATTTCATGATCATTGTTGCGGGCTGCACCTACCGGACTTGTTCTAACTCTGTTAGCCAGCCCGTAACTCGTCGTCTCTCCCTACGTGTTGCAATCATGCAGCAGAGCTCATAGTAATTTAGTTATTAGGATCTGTTAAATCAATGTAAATGTCGTAATCTGATGAGAGAATAACATGAATGCACTTAACCTCGTTAGATTGTCAACATGTCAGACAAGGTACTTGTGGTCATGGATCCAATGGGAACCGAAGGTCATCATGCTCGTAAACTCCTACGAAACTGGAGGTAACAGTGCTTGTGATGAAGTTCCAACTTTAAAAACATACAGATTTGTCTGATTTGATGAAGACCTTTGCAATTTCACACCAGAAATGTTCATGTTGAGAGAACTGGTCTGCTACATGCTCCCTGTGTTTTTTTCTTCCTTTTTTGGAAACAAAAATTAGGATTTTCTTGAAGATTACAGACTGTGGAGACAAGGGAGCAACGTGGACGGTGCAAACAATGCAGCACAACAAGCAGCAAGATTCCAGCAGCTGTGGGATTTTAGTGTTGAGGGTAAACATGTTTTGCACTAATTGTATAGCCATTTATAAGTAACTTACTTATTAAGTTACTGTTGCCATCTAAAATGCAATTTTGCAGTTTGCAGATGATCATCTCCGGTACGGAGACATCAGTGATGTCCAGACATCTCCACGGGCTGTTCATCAGGCACGGTGTCATGTTGCTACTGCACTGCTTCAGTGTAAATAAATGCAGATTTGAGATCTTTTGGTTGTTTTTATTATTGGATATTTTGAATAATTATTATCTATTGCATATATAAACACACACAGAATCCCATTCACAAATATATACAAGTTTTAACAATACTTTGCTACACTTTTCTTGTTGAAGTTATATATTTAGTTTAATTGATTATTGATGTTTTTTGTGTTTATTTACATTATGTACATTGCACATACTGTACCGCTGAAATCTTCAATATACGTTATAAAACAGCATCAAGTGTACACACTTGTGAGTAGTGGTGTAAAATAACGTGATTCTGCAGTGGGAGCATTATTTGATAGAGGCTTGATCTACAGATCACAAGCGTACCTTACGTTACAAGCGTGACGTAAGGTAGCATTTGATTCGCATGCTGAATATGTTTACCTTTCGGACAAGTTTCAGTCTGTGTTTTTAAGATTTTAAACATTAACCCCAGGACTCAGAAACGTCATTTTATGAATACTACATTTCCCACAATTCTAACTTGCATCATCCGGGGTCTGTTCGCTTGTCTGGCGACCCGTCGCCATTAGAGCAAGCTCGCCGTAGTCAGCGTGTTTTTTTAAAGATAAACTTTGAAATCACACGTTTTCGATATTTTAGAAAACGTCAAACACCTTGTTTGCGTATAGTGTTATTCCGAACAACGATAGAGCACATTTTTGGGGTCCTGGCCCCGTGCCGTGCGCTTTCGTTCAACCCTTAAAAAGTTGCCGTAACGTTGAGACGCCGCCATCGTGTCTCTTTTTTTCTCTGCTTGTTTTGTTGTCAATATGTCGCCGTGATGGGGTGTCCG
Source organism: Enchelyopus cimbrius (assembly GCA_027122795.1). Taxonomy (NCBI): domain Eukaryota; kingdom Metazoa; phylum Chordata; class Actinopteri; order Gadiformes; family Gaidropsaridae; genus Enchelyopus; species Enchelyopus cimbrius. The sequence continues at coordinate 338,053 of JAOPJJ010000134.1, forward strand.
TGTTTGAAAGAAACGAATAAGGGCCTTTGTCGCCTGACCCGCTCCTACAACAGTACACTTTCAGCTATTATTTTTTCGGTTAATGCTCGAGAGCTCTGCGGCTCTCTGCACGGAGCTCGGCCTCAAACCACCTCACTTCACGTAGACGACCATGGAGAAAAATTCCACCAGCAGCAAGATTCCTCCTCGTTCAAGTTCTACTGGACCAGCGCCTGGCGAATCTAAACCGAAAACGGGTCAATATGCGTTTCATATTACACTAACCACCACTAGGTCAAACACGACGTTTAAGCACATGTAATCAGCCGTCTCCATCTTGGCAGGCCTCTTTGGGCCTAGAAGAAACGCTAGCGCGTTGTTTGTTTACACATTATGCATGACGTATGTGCTGTCGACAAATCATTTGTATCCGCGATTTGTATTGCTAGCTTTGAATGAAAACATTTGAACTGTATCAAACGTATTTATTTAATTACTCAAACCAGATTATTTGTCATTTAGACTTTTTCGATGTGTCGTCCAGTAACTAAAAGGAGTATTCCGGTATTTTACACTATAAGCCTTATTTCCAGTTTGTTTATGGTGACATTGATTGGTTCAGGTGTTTATTTCGCCGAAATGCTGTGTTTGGAGAAGTTTAGCTTTTCTTGTAGCCCCACTGTAGAGGTACTGTAGAGGTAATAGGACCAATCGTCATCGGCCCCAAAACAACATTAAACGGTCGTTTGCAAAGCTGTGAATCTCACCGACTGATCTATGGTGTTCAACAACTCTTAACCTTTAACATTTAAGGTCAATTAAGCCCAAAAAGTTACATAGTTCCTCTTTAATTGAAAATTTATGAACACGGATAATACTTAAAATAATAATAATAATTTGTATTACTTTCTTTTAACGAGGTTATATATTCTATATTATTCATTTATTTGTTTAATTTCGTACTTTCAGATGGAAAGAATAATGGAGGCTCCAAACGCTACAATCGGAAGCGTGAGCCGTCCCTGGTTAAAAGTGATGCCTTTCCAGGTCCTCGTCGCTCCAATTCACAGAAAAGCAAGAATTTTGATAAGAGACCGCTCCAAAGAGGCGCAGGGAGACAATATGGCGCTACAGTCGGAGGACGACGCGAGGAGGTAATGATGCGAAAAAACAACAAATACAGTTGTGTTAAAACACTTCGGTCCCAGGCGCAACATAATGGCACATATAAAGTTTGTGTTTCATGTTGGTTTTGTAGATGATATCTTCCTATTTTTCTTTTCAATTCTCCAGGTAGCAGAGACGTGCCGGTCAGAGTTTAGCCCGGCTCAATTTTCTGGACCTAAAAAGATAAGCTTGAACCATCTGCTAAACTTCACCTTTGAACCCCGTTGGGCTAATGGTGCTTCTGGAGAAGGGACCCATTCATGCTGGGGCCGCCGGAACAAGTGGGGCCACAAGCACAAGCCCTTCAACAAGGAGCTTTTCCTGCAGGCAAAGTAAATAGGCTCTCAATCACACCATATATCAATTCATATGTGATAATAAGTGATGCCATCTGCATTTTCTTCAGAAAATGCATGTGGTTCCATTGGCCAACTCGTCGTTCAACTCTTCTTTTGCAAAACATTCTGTGAGCATGCTAATGGTACTCGAGGCCTATAAGCAAGCTACATTTCAAGTCCATTGGCCAAGACTTGTGATTGATTAAATTAATATGCAAAAATGATCCAAAATCCATGAACAATAATGTCAACACCAGGTTTCAGAACAAGTCAAGTTGACTCCAAGTTCACTTTTGGATTTGTTGATCTTAACTTGGCCCCATTCGCTAGGGCTGGCTACAGAACTCGGAACTGAACAAATTACATTGGTACTACAGAATACATGATTGCAAGTGTGGTAGTTTACACTTTACAAGCTGGATGCAGGAATCAATTCAGCCAAATGTAACCCTGACGAAGAAACAACCCGAAGCAAAATCCAGATCAAACACAAGAGTCACTCACAAATACGATATACTGACTTGTTGGGGGTTTAAGGATACGTTTGGGAGGGTTAATTTGTGTGTGGTGTGTAAAATGTTTTAAATAACAAACATTGTTGAAAATGAGAAGTTTTCAAATTACTCCCAATTATTTTTGTGTTATAAAATTAAAGTACAGAAAATCTGTACTGTTTTGTACCGGTACTGAATTAAAGGTTCTCGTACTGCTGTCTGTTCAAATGTAAGCGGTACCCAATCCTACCTCTACCTTTCCATTATTAAAAAAGTATATTGATGGCATACAACAATTTTACTATCAAAGGAATAGTCAATGCGCTGATATATGCTGCATTTTGCCATTGGTATTGACATTGGTTTTTAAATATATTTTATCCAATCATAGTTATTATAAATGGACACAATATGGTGGCGGATGTTTACATTTCTGCACATGCACAAATTCAGCAAAGAGTAAGTTATGATAGTACATTTGTTAAAATTGCTATCGGCGTAGAAGAAAATAAACGGGTTGATCGGGCCTTTTGTTGTCAATATACAGTATGTCGTGCCTTCATAGTATTGCCAAAGTATAGCTTTATGATGTTCACTACATTGTCAAAGTTGTTACATGTTCTCTTCCTGCATATAACATTATTTTTTTTAAACTCTTCTATCTCCAGTTGCCAGTTCTTGGTGAGTGATGATCAGGACTACAAGGCTCATTTCACTGATCCGGACACTTTAGTTAACTGGGACTGTGTGCAGCAAGTGGTGAGTCTCCCCATTACCTTTCCCCCACTCTACCTTAAATAAAAAAAATAATGCTTTTGCGGATATGTACACCACATTATTTTCCCACACAAGAGATTGATTGCATGCGTACCAATAGTATTCCATAGTTTGCTAAATCGTTCGATCTTCACAGTCTCTCCATGTGTATGAGGTAAGGTAGAGGCACCTTAATGCACCACAGTTTTAAGAATACAGCAGTGTATCCCACACAGGAAGTGCTTTTGGAGATGTTTTGACTCTTCAGACCTAAACCCAGACCCCACTCTGCCAAGTTCTGTGGCCAAGTTCTGTGCAATCTTGATGGAAATGTGGCTTTGGTTTTGTCGTTAACATAGCGCATCTACAGCCATGAGGTGCCATCGTGCCCCATCTGCCTATACCCTCCGGTGGCCGCTCACATCACCCGCTGTGGACACATCTACTGCTGGCCCTGCATGCTCCACTACCTGTCCCTGGCTGACAAGAGCTGGTCCAAATGTCCCATCTGCTACGAGGTTGTGCACCCCACAGACCTCAAGAGGTGAGATTTGCAATATTTTCTAAACCTCTTTATCTGTGCATCTGACGTATAGTGGTGTTATTGGCCTTGTGCTGCAACCAGAACATTTAGCTTGAATCCCAACTTCTACCATTCGACTACCATTTATAAAATAATTGGAAAAAATAATCTCTCTCTCTAACCCCCCTTGTTTGAACTGCAAGGCTCTTGAATGTTTATACAATTGTGCAATCATGTTGTGATGACTATCGGACCGGATCCATATGAGCACATTTATTAGGTTAAAAAAAATCCCCATCATTAACAGGATCTTTCCCATGAAAATCATTGTGTCCAGATTATGAAAGTGTTCTTATTTAGTTAGCCTAATGGCTTGGTTAATATAACTACAGGGTTTGGTTTAATTAATAGTTGAACCACACAGTTTTCTGAAGGTTTCTCTAAATTTAGACTTGAAGCAAAATCAAATAAATGTACCATCGCTAACATCAGCTAAGAACTCAGCGGAATTACAATTTATTGGAATGAGTCGGCCTCACTCACACACTAAGGGAATGAGCTATGACTGATAACGCCATAGTCTGTCTGGATAAAACGCACCCAACACCAAGTTAATCCAACATATAATCAAATGTAACAGTATACCAGACAGGATACCTATCTTATACGCCCTCCAAGACTTAAGTTTTCAAATGCAGAGTGTGTTGCTGAGAAGCATTAAATAACCAATTATGACTTGGACAGTTCATTGGTCATTATTGGATCATATGTGTATAGAATATAAAGTCAAACTGATTTTGCTGTGTTTGTCTGGATTGTTTATGTGCGGCAATGTTTGTGTGTGCGTGCTGCATGGGGATGGTTCTTTGTTGCTTCCTTTTTCGTGCTTCCTGTGATGTGGCGCAAGTCTGTTATCGGGTTATACAACCATGATAAGAGATGAGATAAGTGAACTTTATTTATACCCGAGGGTAGATTTGGTATATATGTTATATATATGTTAGGCATACCACTTCAAAGTCTTCAGGTTATATTTATCAATTATTGGGATTTAGGGAGTTTGGCATGAGTTGTGTCATTGTGAAGAATACATTGAGGCAAAAATAAATATTAAACAACATAAATGACCAGTATGCAAGCAATCATATTTGCATAGTGCTGGCCCGTAGAGCCAAAAATGTAACCATGCTACCGGCAGACCCTTGAGCCGTGAAGCTATCGCGAGGGAGTCTGCCTATAGTTATATTTTAAACCAAACAATTGTGCTGTTTATTAGCCCACACATTTTGAAATGATATGCTTATTATGATATGTTCACACTTAAAGCGTATTTAGCCGTAAGTTGATTACCTGAAAAATATAATAAGATATCAATTATTATTTTTTATTATTATTTTTTTTTTAGTGTGGTTGCTATGGAGACCAGGCAGTATGCAGTCGGTGACCTCATCAGCATGCGCTTGATGCGTAGAGAGAAGGGGGCACTGGTGGCGATGCCCAGCTCTAAGTGGGTGAAGGTGGAGGAACCTGTCCGCTTTGAGGGTGAGGGCAGTCAATAAGCAAACTAGGATGGTTACACCTTAGTAACCATGCTGATGCTTTGTTAACTATGGCTATCATGCTCTGTTCAAACATTTTAAAACGGGGACGTTGGTAGGAACACATTTTTTTTATCAGAATTATGATTCATAAAGCAATACTACAATATCACAGTATGTGCTCTGTGGAGGAAGTCAGTGGCTCTTACAGCAGGGTATTTATTATAGTCTTGCGATTTTGATTCCTGCAAACTTAAATGTGATGCTCATGTGATCACATTCTAAATGATGTTGACTAATCTGGTTGCCTTTTTGGAAATCTTCATGGTATAGTAATGATAAAAAAAGGACAGTTGACATGACTATTTATGATGTTCTGTTTAGTATCGTGTATAGTATCATTCTCGACCTGACGTATATAAATTATATTACCAATTTGTTCCCTTAGAGAAATTAATGCCATTACTTTGCATTAGATACATTGGAAGACTTTAGTGGCAGGGGAGATCGGCAGATTTATTTATGCATTTTGTGCAATGTTTCCTCTAGACCCGGGTTTAAGCCAGTACTCAAAGTTGTTGCTGGCCTCTTCAGCCCAAGTGCTAAGCCTGTTGGCAGAGGAGAAGGCTGCCCTCCATCTTCAGCTCAGCCAGGAGGGCGATGCCCAGTCCTGCTTCATACAGGGCGCCCTGGACCAACTGCAGGTGAGGGGAAGTGCTCTGTGCATAACCCACCTGTTGATGGGACTTGCTGTTGGTCTTACTCATTTTCATACTCAAAAGGCCAACAATAAGCAGCCTGTGAGCAAAAAAACCCACAGTGGTTATTGGTGAAACCTCTGACCTCGGCTTGCATATGTACTATGTATTTGATGTATCTTATGCTGAGCAGACATTCAATATTGTCTTGGATTTCTACGGTTTAGCAGCGAGAAGAGGCGTTGTTAAAGAAGCGGAAGAATGCTGAAGAAAGCCTTGATCTCTCATCCCTCAATCTGGTGGAAACAGTCCTTCCTGTGGAGGAAGTTGTCACCAACAGCAGCACCAGGGTTGGTGTTTCTTTCCAAATGTTTTTAGTCTTTGGAGAAAATGTAATTTAGAAACAAAATTGATGCCTGGGGGGAAAAGGTTGCATAGCTCTATTCAGCCAGAACCAAGTGCTGATAACCTGGTGTTTCATCTCATCTGCCTAGGCGGTGCTGCAGTACACATCTGCCTTTGATGATGAGGTTGCAGAGCTCCCAGTGGAAGAAACGGAAGATGCTCCCCAGCACCCAGAGGTAATGCTGGAGAGCCTGTTGGAGGAGGAGGTCACAGATGGGGCCTCTGCAGATCAAGTCCAGGAGCCACTGGAGGAAGAGGAGGAGAACCCCTCTGAAAATGGGGTTGAAGACAGACATATTAAGGGCCCTGTGGCACATGTGCCATATTACTTCTTCTATCAAGGTAACGGCAACGAGCCGCCTTTATGAACCTCACATGTGATATCAAGCTCATCACTGAAGTTGAGGTTAATCTGAAAATCAGGCCGCAAATCATGCACAATCTCCCGGAAATTTGAGCAAGCCAGCGAGAATGATGGCGGTCTAACTAAGCACTCAATCCGAATGTATCGCATCGCGCCCCGCCCCCCTCCCGCTGGAGAGACACGCCGACGTGAGGAGACTCCA
>JAOPJJ010000134.1:347665-360928 GCA_027122795.1 Enchelyopus cimbrius
TGCTCTGCATAGACACACTATGGAAACCTCTATACTAGAGGTGTCCATAGTGTGCTATGCAGAGCACAGCCCACTAAATAGTGGGTTATGGCCTACTATCACTGGTGAGTGACGTTGAGGGGATTGTTAAAATCCTGACCACTGTTGACATTTTTTATAGTACTAGTACTACTACTACTACTTCTACAGCAGTACATATTATTATTATTATTATTATTATTATTATCATCATCATTATTATCACTATTATTATTATTGTTGCTTATCTAACCTCCACCACTAGTAATACCAGACATTGTGAATGGTTGTTGTCACAGCAATCTCTATTCAATTATTTTGAATATGTTGTGGAAATTGTAATTTATATTGTGTCACATGTGTCGTGCACAGACCATCGCCATACATCTGTAGGCTGGATCACAAAAAACAAATGAACATTGTCCACACACTTCACCAACTCTTTCAACTCTGCACTCACAACCACAATTGATTTTTCCCTGCCTGACTCACTGTGTTATAGAATGCTAATTGCGAACGGAGCCGCAGGCTTCCATCGCTCATTCACTGATGTTAAGTATTGAGATGTAGACTACTTGCTGCAAATTAAATTGCACATCGACCTAGACGCGTTAAAACAAGCTAGCTAAGCTTCATAGGCAAAGCCTCAGCAGCACAATTCACTTAGTAGCAGCTCCTGGTGGGCTGATGATAAAGATGTAGCCCACTTTATTAATTCCACACTGAATCCAAGACCAACATTCTAGATCGAGTACGCAAAGTTATACCTAGCTATACCAGTTAAATCGGCAAAAACATATATGTGGGACATGATTAATTAGGATCCAAACACAGCGTTTGAAGTGAAATTGACAGCTTTGTTCTTCCTGTGCCTGTCACATCAGAGAATAACACATTAGTCTCTGCATATGTTATCCACAAATATACACTCCAACAGTCTGGAGGTGTGGTCGAGGTTATAAAGCCATGCACAGCGTTTTTGGCGTCCTAGCCAAAATCAGCACAAGGTGGCCCTCCTCAGCCTCACATGCCACACCATGACCTTACATCGCATCGCACCAAAAAGGTACAATTAAGTCTGCGTTGTTTTTTTTTAATGAATTTGTATGCATTTGTTATTTTTCTTTTTAAAGAAATGGTGGCGGTCTGTACCAGCTATACGAGCAAAAAATTATCATGGCGTCTCATGTTGCAGTTTCAAGTGTTCAACTTCAACCTGGGAAACCTTCTATTTTTTTGACTCGCCGCCATCTGTTCCTCGTTGCCTCTACGCTACTCGTTGTTAATCACTGTTTGTTTAGCGTGACAGCATCGTGGGCAAAAAAACGCATTGTCTTCATCGAACATTATGTAGTGGCAGCGTGTCTACATTATGATGGGGATAGTGAAACCAACCAGCCAGGCGGAGCTATCCATCACCGTCGGACGCTTTTATCCAAAGGGGTCTTGAGTTGAGGTGCATGTTATTACGGAGCTGGTTGCCTCCAGGCCACAGACATCGGGTATCAAACGCAGAACGTAACTGTTGGGAGTCCAACATTGTAGAATCGATGCAGTATGCTGAACAGTATGCTGTCCCTTGTGTAATAATGTACTTAACTGACAAATTATGTTTTTAGTTTTAAAGGCTCTTTCACCAACAGTCACTGCTCCAATTCCAGACAATTTAAATTCCGTCTTTTCTTTTACTGACGGCAAACAGAAGTGGTTAGCCTCCTAAAATCTCTGACTACGTTAACATAACCCTCCTCCCCGCAATGTGATTCAGCATTAGTAGCAACAGAGAATATAACAGGCCGCACGCTTAGTAAATCAGTTTGAAACACCGTTGCTAAACGGGTTATCCCACACGTTGAATTATGTATTAAGTAGTATCTGGGGCATCTATGGGGGAAATGTATAAGCACATTAGCCAAGGTTGTGTAGCCGAGCTGCAAGCAAGGATATAAAGACAAGTTTTGTTTAGCCAGAGGTCTTGCTTATATATTACGTTATTAGTGAACGGTGAATTACTCTGAGTCGCATCTGTTGGAAAGGCATCAGTATGCTGATTTCTGGCAAGGTTTCACAAATAGTCTTTACAGGGCTTTTTTGGGCTTTTTTTTATTTGTGTGTTCCGAGCTCCAATCCCTCGCGGTCTTTGAAAGCTAAGCTAATCGATCAGGGCATGAAATTGGCACCTGCCCACACGCCAAATGCGAGTAGCTTTTGTGATTGGCGAGTGAAACTGTCAATCTACCTGCCACATCGGCAGGTAGCCAATAAGAGAACACAACACTGAGCAAGTGTTGGTGTGTTAGCTAAATAAATGAGACCATCAGTGAGGTGATTGGCTGTTTGTATTTCTGTTATTTTCTATTCTAAATGCGTGCCACACCAGGTCAGATTTTATGTCAAGTCATTAATGAGATTATGTTGGTTAATAACTTGACCGCACTTTCATGTGTATTCTGTACAAGTTCAAGAACCATTCTTATGCATTTTCTGAGTCGTTCACCTTTATTTTAGGCACAAACAATTTGGGCTGGTAAAAAAACACTGTGGCTGGTGGCCAAAGAAGTTAACTTCAGGCCCTGTAATCGATCACGAATGGGATATGTGAAGCTAAACTCAACAGGTAGAGAACGGATAAACGCATCGCTATGAAACTAGACACTCAGAGCGGTCAGACGGACAATTTAGAGTGAGATATCGGGGTGTGGTGTGAGAGTGTGTGAAGCCAGTCAAATACGTGAGTCTCACGGCCACTGCGTGAGAGTTGGCAGCCCTGTCTTTAGTGGTGTTTGTGTGTGTGTGTGTGTGTGTGTGTGTGTGTGTATTTGAGCATTGTCTTTTTCCCATGGCATATCAAAAATTCAATAAAAAAGTCGGACAGCAGCAGCTGCGTTAGATGTTCTTAGATGTACAACATCTCCTGGATAAGGATTTCTGCTGGTGAATGCAGTGTATTCCCTATCGTGTATTTCATCTCGCGTAACTCAATTTGAGCATCGGAGGTGTTGATGCTGTCCAGAAAATATCAACACTTATTTTATGTTACCGGACTCTCCTTTTACAACACTGGTAGCGCTCCCAAAGTTGAACTACTTCTCATTTCAGTTTGCTGAAATGAGAAGTCCCATGTAAGGGGTCTTTTTGTTTTTCAATGGGACCTATCTGAACCCTTAAGGCTATTCATATGTAGTATATTGATTTATTTTGTTTCAACTTCTGTCGTTAGTTCATCCAGCCTTATATGGCTGCTGTATTTGTTCTGTTTATGCCCGTTACATCACTGAATAGTCCCTTCCCTAGTGAGGCTTCAGAAAACCTATATGTTTGTTTGTTTGTGTCACTGCTATGTGTGTTTTTTTCTGTGACCGTTGCTTAGTTACGTGGAGCTCTTGGTTGAATGGGGCTGGCAACCTAATTTGCATGTTGCCACCAACTGCTTTGACCTCACATCAACAAAAACTACAATAAATAATAAAAGTAGTCTTCATAGCTGAACAAATATAAACCACTTTTCAAACATATAATTAGCTCATTATCACACTCAACACTATTTTGCTACACGGCCAAATAACCCTTGAAAAACAGCCAGATTAAACATTAACAAACATCCAGGGTAAATACTTACTCATAATACTGCACTGTGCTCATAAGTACATGACATAATATACACTTAAAGCCTTTGGGCTAACAATCAGCGCTAAGTCCAGAGTGTTTATATGTTCAGAGTACTGCCATGTGTAACCAAAATGCATCCCCCTGTCGCATCCCCCAGTAGAGATGGTTAACTAATGTACGTCTCTAATGGTTGACTCCTCCAAGCCTCCTGAATTATTTATCATTTAAAATGAAAAAAGGTCATATGCGTGTACGTGTGTGCGTGTAGAGTCTGTGTGTGTGATGTAGCAGATGAGTAAACTCTCTGGCTCTTGGCTGCTTTCGCTTGGCGATGGTAATAGTGTCACGTGGGGTTCTGTAAGCGCCACCCCCTGATTCCCCCAAGGCATAAAATTAAAATATTGATGCACTGATGCGTGTGCATGTAGTAGACACACCACTCAGCAAGGTTGGCATACGCTATAGCCAAGTAGGGCAGTAATTAGCAGAATATGTTGTCATTTTCGCTAGCTCGCTACATTCAGCCAGTAGAACGTGAAAGCTTGTCGATGGATTGTTTTATCATTGTTAACTTTTTCTTTTACATATTTTTCACAACGACATAAAGATAATCACAGGCCCCCCTAGTCACTGCTTAAATTTTTATCTAATTGTTTTTCGATAAACCAAATACGTTGTTGATTGCATTCAAGAAAAGGTTAGACTAGGATCCTTAATTAACATTAGCAGCCATTTGTGGTGAGGATGGTGTGGTTAAGGTGGTCAGCTCCCAGCAGAACCGTTCATTATTTGATCCCCACCCCCACCCCAACACCCCCAACATAAGCGGTCTACCTGGTCCCTGTGTAATGATGTTTAGTTGAATTCACTTACGATGCTATGGATGAAAACCATCTGCCTAAATGGCCGACCATAACCACAAACGCCCAATTTCCCCCTCTCCTCTTTGTCAACATGTAGCTCATCTAAACAGTTGACTTTTGTCGGTTGGCTGCTTCCCCGATGCGAGTTGTGGCAGAGCTGTGGCAGACTAGCCAAGGGCGTGGGAGTCAGCACTTTCTGTGGATTATTGTATTCCTCTCAAATACCCTCTTCCTCGCCATCATCTTCCTCCCCCTCCTCCTCTCTGCATCAGCGTTCTCCTGCAGTGGAGGTTCCACGGCAGATAATGTTGGAAAATGAGGAAGGAAAAAGGAAAGAGAGAGAGAGATATTCAATGTGAGAGAGACACACACAGAGGGTGTGTGTGAGAGAGAGAGAAAGAGAGAGAGAGAGAAAAAGAAAAAGAGAGCTATCTGTATTCAGCTGTTGACCCTGTAGAGATATTGATGTGTCTTGTGACACGGAAAGTTACGATAATGAGTTGTTAGGGCTGTAACGATACACCAACCCCACGATTCGGTTCATATCACGATTTTTGACCCATGATTCGGTTCGTATCACGTTTTTTTTTTTGGGGGGGGGGGACATTTTTATCAAAAAATATATTTTTTATTTGAAAACCCTTTATACATATGTTGTATAGATTGTATATATATATAGATTGTTTACATTCTGACAAAGAGTAACGATCGTCTAACATCTGGAAAGCTTACTTTGCTCTGATTCAACGAACACCAATGACCAGTCGGAGAGTTTCACAGCTTTGCAAACAAACTTTTAATGTTGATTTAAGACAAATGACGATTGATCCTATTACCTCTACAGTAGCTCGACAGTGGGGCTACAAAAAATAGCTAAACTTCTCCAAACACGGCATTTCGGCGAAATGAACACCTGCACCGATCTATTTCATCATAAACAAACTGGAAATAAGGCTTACAGTGTAAAATACCGGAATACTCCTTTAACAATGCAAATTATTAACAATGTAAATGGCCATATATAAAAGAAATAAATAGCCAAAGCTATAACATGTTTTCTTTGTAACAAAATACTGTTGAAAAACGGTATTGTGCTGCGGTGGAAAAACGTGACAACTTTCCTCACTCTTGTTAACAACCATCCCTCTCTGCGCAGCCAGATTAACAGTGTGAGCAAAGCATCGTGTATGCGGTGAAAATCCGTCCGCTTCGACAGCATTGGCAATGTTTCTTGCGTTTTCTGTTGTCACGGGAACGGGACGTTTGATCTGCTGATCTTCCAATCTCTCACAGCCTCTTCAAGTATTCCCGATAAATGGTCGCTTGTACGGCTCTCATACACCGGCCATGTTTGGAGTAGAGCTGTAATCGGGCCTTAAAAGTTAGGCCCGACATGGCCCGAGCCCGACAAGTACATTTTGATTGACAGCTTTTTAAAAACCCGAACCCGTTTACAGCCCGACATTATTGAAATGTGCGCACGCACATAGCTCTTTTTGCCTTTTGTCAAGAATGAGTCAGTTATACTTTTTTTTATGTATAACTGAAAAACACACCCGCGCCAGCCGCGGCGCGTTCTAAAACGTCAATTACAACGATCACTGAATGAAGCCTGCCATGAGTATTTGTTTATTGCTGTTGTTTATTTAAACCAGTATGCGCAGAGAGAGTGAGGGGGAGCAAGCGAGAGAGAGAGAAAAAGAGAGTGAGCGAGTAAGCGAGAGAGAGCGAGGTCTGCGGTCTTGGCCATTATTTCATTTACTTGTTTTTGTGAAGGGAATATGTTGCCAGAAATGTTTAAATAAACGACCTACACAAGTAGTTATGTCTCGTTGTATTGGATTGTCCCTATTATAGTGCGCAAATATAGATAATTCGAAGGGATGTTTTCTTTTGACGGAATATTCAAATGTCAGTTTTGAGCAATTTTGACACCCCTAAAACTTAATCACCAGAGGCCAGCCTCCGTTTCACCTCCTCAGCATTTTTCAAATCTTTCTCGCACTCGAAACGCATCACCTGACCACTAATTTACCGCGCAAGCCAGAGCGGAAGCCCGAGCCCAGCCAGAGCCCGTGTATAATGATAAAAAATGAACCGAACCGAACCCGACAGAACCCATCGGGTCCCGTCGGGTTTGGGCAAAGATCTTCAGCTCTAGTTTGGAGGACGTGGTTTGCCATTTGCCAATTGCCCGTAATATAGTGTGCGGTCATGATCATGTAGCTGTCTGTGGCACAAAAGCTCAACTTTTGCAGGCAGGCGTCACATGATTGGAAAGGTAGTCACATGACACATAATTGGAGGAAGTTTCCAGGTATGTCTACAATTAAATAATTGATCCTCAACCAGTTTTGTGTTGTAGGTCTACGTATTTTATAATATTAACTTCAAATAATACCAATTTAAAGATTTGGTAGCATTGGATCTGAACGGGAAGGATAAATCTGGGAGTTGGAAGGGGTGTGTCGCGATTCTGCCTTCTCACACCGCAACACAGGATCGTGGATCTGAGTATCGCGATTTCGGTTTTAAATTGCGTATCGTTACATGAGTTGTACAACAACATACTGAGCAGATGTCAGAGAGAGGGAGAGGAAGGGGTTAAGCAGCGAGCGACAGTGAGAGAGCGAGAAAAGAAAGAGAGACGGAGACCAAGGGCTGTATCTCGCACTAAGCGCAATTCACATACACTGGCGCTTGTATAATTCATATTTTGCATTCGACGCACATTGGAATTTTCCCTCCACAGACGCACGTCCTTAAATTAGGGAATGCAATTCGCTTGCGGGGCGCTTCAGCGAAAACAGGAGGCGTGTTCCAGCACAAATGTTGCTTGGTGCTATTTTGCTGTTTCAGAAAACACTTCCGCAAATGTTTAGGACAAACCTAAAGTCAGTGGTGCTGATTCAGATGTTTTTTTAAGGCGCATGCTTGGCCATAATTTAGCGTGCGCACAACATGCATACACTTTGCTCCTCTCATCTACAAGGAAGCAGTTCCCATTTTTGCAAACCATACATACAAGGAGAAAATATTACCACACGAGAGAAATCATTGCCCAAAACATCGGAAAGTATGTCTTTGTTACATGCTTTATTTACATTCTGTCCAACAGAAAAATCGCAAAATAGCAAACTGTTTGTAAAATGAAAAAAAAATACAAAATACAAACGGAAAATGAAAAGTTGAAAAGATTTAAACAGAAGAACTAATTCTTCGTGAGCCACTCCTGGCGTGCGCCTTGCAAATCCGCCGTAATAATAACAATCCGCCATGGAACAAGCGTGCCTGCTCTTAAAGGTATCATTGCATTGTTTTTTCATCAATTTTGCAGTGGTCTCTAGTATGAATGCCCTCTGAGCCCGTTTTGGTGAAAAAAATGCTCTGGTGTGCCTGTTCTAGTTTGGTGGAGGGGGGGGGGGGGAAGAACGACGCGTTTTCAGCTTTACGCATGAAGAATCATTACATTTAAATTACTTGCCTCTGATTGGATAACAGCACTGTCGGTCACAGTGATGTTAGCGATCGCAAGCCAAGGCGAGGCCATGAATACTAATGCACAAACCTACGTCACTATGTAGGGCTTTTCTGATCCGCACGTTTATCCCTCTATTTTCTTATGTTGGCTAATGCATGCAATGGGGGTAGAATAACATTTTCATGTGCAGCATGCATATGCAACTAGGAGTAACCTATCGTATCCCAAAAGGAGCAAGTAAAAACGGTTTATCGTTGAAGGACACCTTTAAAGGGAATGTGAGATGACGCTCTGAGTGGTTTATTGTTTATTACGCCCTAACCACACCTATAACTAATGTAGCTACTTCGGACCAACCCATTTTAGATTTGCGTTGGACGCGAAAACGTATCAAGTATCTTAGTATCAACTTAGTATCAAACTTAGTATCAAACACAAAACTTTGATACTTTTTTTTGATACATTTCAGATCATCAAGATAGAGCGCCATGAGTCAATCTGTGATGGCCTTGATCTCGGAGTACTACTTTTGCTTCTGAATCTGATTATTTTTCAGATTTGTCTGCATCGTCGAAAAACACACTGTTCATGTGAACACACAAATGCTCAGGCTCACACACAAATGCTCAGGCTTACACACAAAGACACACGTGCACACGCATACACACACATTGCTTCATACTGGTTATTATAAATTCCGTTTTGCAATAAAACCGAATTGATCATCTTCGGCCCAAAGTCCACCCTTCTCACCTCCCGGAACTTCTCACTGGACATCGATGGTCACTCAGTCACTCCCTCCCCCCTGGTCAGAAACCTCGGCATCATCATGACCACACTCTCCTTCAAGTCACACATAAACCAGGTCACCAAAACTTAATTTTTCTACCTCTGCAATATTGCACACCTTCGTCCCACTCTCTCCCCCTCAGCCGCCGAAACACTTATCCACGCCTTCATCACTTCCAGACTCGACTAATTGCAATAGCATTCTGTATGGTCTCCCCTCCACTGCTCTTCAAAAACTGCAATATGTTCAAAACTCGGCCGCCCGACTGCTTACACACTCCCCCTCCAGAGACCACATCACTCCAATCCTCCGTCAACTCTACTGGCTTCCCATAAAACAACACATCAACTTCAAGATCCTCCTCACCACCTTCAAAGCCCTCGCACCCTCCTACCTCACTGATCTCCTCCACCGCAACACCCCCACTCGCCGCCTACGCTCCGCTGGCGCCAACCTTCTCAGCCCGATCACCAGGACCAAATACCGCACTGTTGGGGACAGAGCCTTTGCCATTGCCGCCCCTACCCTCTGAAACTCCCTCCCACTCCTCATCCAAAATTGCGATTCACTCCTCTCTTTCAAAAGTCAGCTCAAAACCCATCTTTTCAGGACCAACACCAAATTCATCTACCCCCCTTTTTCCACCTTTTCCTTTCTGTCTCTTGCTGTGTCCACTATTTGTAGCACTGCTTAGCTGTCTGTAAGTTGTCTGTTCGTCCCCCCCCCCACCCCCCTATATTGTAAAGTGGCTTTGTGTACCTTGAAAAGCGCTATATAAAATTGATCTATTATTATTGTTATTATTTTCTCTCTCGTTCAACACCCCCCTTACCTCTTTTTCCATGCTGGTAAAAAAAAAGATGATATTTTTCACTTGCTGAGGAAGAAAAAAACATCATCTGAATCACAATCCGCTGCAGAACAGAAAGTGACACGCATGACACCCGAATGAACCCCTTTTGGACTATTTAAAGACGACTTCACAACAAGCCCATGAAGAGGCATGTGCTTGAGGCTCAAGCTTAATCATGGGTAACTAAAAGGTTAAGTTAGTTTGTTTGCAATGACTTCCCTGAGTCTTCTGAGCTTGTCAGAGTCTCCATCCTCACTCAACAGACAGAGGAAAGATTCCTACGGAACTACAGTGTTTGTGCTTTCAGTTGGTTAGTTAGTATTTGTTTGTTTGTGGTTTACTTTAAGTGGCAGTCGCTTTATGAACTCAACTGGAGAACAGCAGGATCGTTTCATGGTGTCATCAAAGGTACTTGGTTCGATTACCGATTTCAGCCCTAATGCAATTTACTTGTTATTGTCCACCAAAATACCCCAATAAAGATTCATTTAAAACCTGCATCATCCACAGTAAATCACTGAAAAAACGAGCAATTGCTATTTTATTGTGTGTAAATTCTAATGATCACACTAATGATCTCTTTTTGTCCCTCCTCCATGCTACCCAACACTATGCTATGCTACGCTACACCCGTCCGGCCCAAGACGCCAAGGCCTGCCCTGGGGGTGAGTTTATGTGCGGCAACCGCAAGTGCCTGGCCGGCGTGTACGTGTGCGACGGAGACGACGACTGCGGCGACGGCAGTGACGAGCTCAAGTGCTCTGCCCCCATGACCTGCGGGCCGGAACACCTGCGCTGCAACACATCCGAGTGCGTGCCCCTCCTGTGGAGCTGCGACGGAGACCCGGACTGCGCCGATGGTTCTGACGAGGGCCCCGCACGGTGCGGCGGCGGCGAGGGCGGAGGAGGAGGAGGAGGCCTGTTCCCCACGCATCGCCGCGCCAACTGCACTTCCGGCGAGTTCCGCTGCGCAAATGGAGAGTGCGTGCGCCTGGCGTGGAAATGTGACGGCGACCCCGACTGCAAGGACAAGTCGGACGAGTTGGACTGCCGTGAGTTGCTACTTAGCATCGAAGTATTTTCGTAGTTTTTTTTTGTGTTTGAGACTTCCTGTTGATTCTAGTCCGGGATTTGTATTGAATTCATTTGCAAATAAGACAATATGCTAAATGTACTTCATATATTACATATTATATAATATATTGTAATATTTGAATAATAGCCATTATTATTATGATTATCATTTGTAATCCACTATGAGCCTTTATTATACATTTATTGCCTTACATTATGTATTTATTGTATATTGATGTATACATTCAGGTGTTAGATTTGATTCACCTTGATTTAATGCTTCAGTATTTTGTCTTATTTTATTCTGCCTGACCAGGCGCTCACACACACACACTGCATTGTCACACCCTCTGAACCTCCTGCTGATGTCATCAAACTGCAGCATGCAAATGAGGTCACAGAGTATTACAATACAGGTCCCTCTATTACGCTATTATCATCTGTGAGGGCAATCTAGATGAAATCGAAGCAAAATACAATCCCAATGAAAATCAGCCTCTGCTTTGTTCACAACTCTGCAGTACTTCAAACCTCATCCTCTCCGCTCTCCCACTGGCGCCAGTTTTCTCTCCGTATCTGGTGTGTGTGTGGGGGGGGGGGAGGTTGAAGCACAGTTTCTGACGGACCACTCGGTGTGAAGAGCGAGGCAGTGTAGTAAAGGCACTCTTCCCATCATTATCTGGACGCGGAGAAGGTTACAGGCCCATGTTCGCCTCCCTCCCCTCCACACAGCCTGTGATATCTCCTCTATGCTCATTACAAATTATGATGTGCGGCGGCGAACATCAAACCCTTCCGCTCCCGCTCTCTCGTTTACGCCCGGCCATAAAAACAGCGGTTAAAGCGGTGATTGATGGTTCGTTTCAACCAATCGGATCACTGCTGTTACTGAAAGTAGCGCGTGGCAATGTCCAGCAGCAGTACGGCCAGGGCTGGCCCATTGTCCAGGGGTTGCTAGGCAACAAATGAACGTCCTTGACAGCCATTTGGGAAAGCCCTTGGAGAGGGCGCAGGGTGTGGTGAGTTCAGGAAGGAGGCCTTCAAGAACACGCTGAGACTCAACACTGTTTGGTGAGCTTGTTCTCCATCTCTCACGCCTGACAATAGGAGAGTGGAACTGCAAAATTACTTTCATTTTGGGTTGTCCAGGTGTAACACACACACACACGCCAACGTGATCTCACAGGAATCCGTGGTAACGCTGAACCAAAAAAATGTCCGTAAAACACACTGAAATTTCCGTGAAACACACATGGATTTCGTTCCGTGAAACACACACGGATTTCGTTCTGTGAAACACACATAGATTGCGTTCTGTGAAACACACACAGTTTTCGTTCTGTGAAACAAACACGGATTTCGTCCCGTGAAACACACACAGATTTCTTTCCGTGAAACACACACGGATTTCATTCCAAGTTAATGACACTCATATCCCGTGGCCCACACACGGATCTCCGTTTCAACAACTCAGTGCAGATTTTCCTCAACACAATACAACATATTTACGTGAAGGGTTAGGGTAAATATAAGGGTTAGGGTTAGTTAATGACACACACAAGTGTCATTCACTTGCATTGGAGCAAAGTCTGTGTGTGAAATTTCAATGATTCCGTGGGACCCACGGAATCCCACGCAAAGTGTTACCCGTTGTTATTTCACGGATTCCTGTGAGACCAAGCTGCACACACACACAACGCGCTGGTGTATATGTCTCGACTATTTGGATGCAGCTGCTCGGTGGGAAATTCATCCAGGTTGCCTGCGAGGGGTTTGATAATCAAGCAATATTACCCGAGAGGGTGTGCTTTAACGTCATTTGAGCACGACAGTGATGTGGTCAGCAGTGCTTCAAGCAGTGCTCAAATGACGTTAAAGAACACCCTTGAGTGTAATATTGCGATTATACAACTAACTACCAACAAAATATAATGTATAATCAAAATATATCCATGTTAATGGACAATTTGCTCTCAAATTTTAAAGGTTTTTGCGAGCGTGGGTTGCGTTTCCATGGAAACACATGGGGTCTGACTAATAACTGGCGTAATCGGTTACGCCAGTAGACTCATATGTGTAATGGAATGTAGTTTACCACTCCAGCAACTAATCCAGCCCGTAGTAACAACTTAGCAACAGAAAGGATTTTCTAGTCTCAGATAAGTGAACTCTGAGCTAACGTTAATGTCTTATCGCCATCTCGGAATTTCCCGAACTAACTCAATACTGCACAGAACAACAGAAAAACATTTTTTTTATAAGCACAAAGATGTAGATTTTTTTTCTTTTATGTTATGTTATAAAACGTTTTCACCGCGGTCACAGTAGTGTCTCTCAAACCGAAGGGAATTAGGCCACCCTCTCGGCTAAAATGCGACACTTTATTCTGTAAATGCTGGTTTGTGGTTTTAGGTGGTTTGTGATTTATTTTCACGAGTAATAAATAACGTTTCTAATAATAACAACAATAACTAGACTTCCCCCGATGGGAAATCGTTAGAGTGGGCTGTGCGGTTTGCCCCGTGAAAGCTAAAGCAAAAGTTGAATCCCACGTTGATAATTTTGACTTTTATCT
>JAOPJJ010000134.1:368096-385713 GCA_027122795.1 Enchelyopus cimbrius
CAAGATGGCCGCCAAATTTCTCGTCAGCGCCAGTAGGCAGTAGCATTCGATGCTCCGTCTATGTATAAGATGTCTATGGAGAGAGGGGTGCGAGTGTGTATACTGCTGGCGATGTCGACGGAACCCTGTGTTACACCGTGTCCTAACCGGACGTGATGCGAGCGAACATTAGCGATGAAATCCGTTTATTTACATTGTTTTCAATTGGGGTGTCCTGACTGCGCGCTATGCGAGCAGCGCGATGCAATGCAACATTTTGAGATTACTTTTGTCGGACGCCCCCCCGTCTCTAGTTTCTGTGGCTCACGTCGCTAATGTTTGCTCGCATCGCGTCTATCGCAATCGTTGAACGGTATTTTTTTGATATATCGTGCAGCCCTAATGTGTGTATATGTGTATGTGTGTGTGTGTGTACATACATGCATAATTGAATCATGTTGGTGCTCTTTCATCTTACGCATGTATCTACGTGTGTTTGTGTTTGCGCACATGATGCAAAGGCCATTTGTATGCATGAGTTCTGCAATTCATCCATGTGTGCGCGTGATCCGCGGGCCTCCTCCCGAGATCTACTGCCCCAAAGAGAAGGCAGCGGAGCATGTCGTTAAATAATAACACACACAAGCGTTCCGATCAGTGCGCCCACTACCCAGCTGCGTCTTAATGCTTGATCACAGCCTCGTTCCCATTGTCAGTGAGGCACAAGACCAGTTCATACCGGAGGTTGCCCTGGGTTTGTGTTCTCACTGTTTGAAAACGGCGTGGGGTTGAGTGGAACTCCTGTCCAATTACGGTTAAACACATTCCAGTTTGGGGGGAATGGTTTGATTAGCCTGGTGATACCAGCTACGCCCAATTAGATTTTGCTCCGTAACGTGGTTTGGCAAAGCGCTCGCTGCTTATGAGATCCAGAGTCTCAATTCTTGACGCCCAATCATATGAAGGTATTATTGGTGCAAAAGATTTGAGCACCTCTAACAGTGGAATTTGTAGTTGTGTACAGTGATTGTACATGCGTTTCAGTACATTTGAAGTCACATACTCTATGAGTTGTGTACTTGTAGATTTTTTTTCTCCACAAATACAACACTTACACATTCACAAATTCTTAATTACGAGTGCACAAATCCTATTTTACAAGTCACAGATTAAAAAACTGACACACTCACATTTTGCTCCTATTGTTATAGTATATTTGGTGCAAAACATATTTGTGTACCTGTATCAAACAATGTGAAGTTGTGGACAAAATTTGAATATGTGCAAATCTGAATGTCAACTTGTGCAATACGTGTTCAATGTATGTTAAATAATTTCTCACACAAATATTTGTGTTCTTTTAAAACACAAACACAAATCGATAAGTACAACTGCTTGAATCTTCCCCACGAGTCACAGATTCTGTTTCCTTCAACTACAAATAACAAGTCGCCCCCCCTCCACTGAGGTATGTGGTGCAAAACTATCTGTGCATTCAGTCTATGGTGCAAAAGGCGGGTGCTGATCTGAGATCGACTGATCCCACAGCCAATCACAGGAGAGGGGCTTTTGTCCCACAGCCAATCAGAGGAAAGGGGGGAAATATTAGTTGTTTGCATAAAATCTGTTAATGTTATGTTTTAACAACTTTAATGTTAATGTTTTATTTGTGGAGAAAAAAAATCTACAAGTACACAACTCAGAGTATGTGACTTCAAATTTACTGATACGCATGTACAATCACTGTACACAACTACAAATTCCACTGTTAGAGGTGCTCAAATCTTTTGCACCAATAATACCTTCATACAATCAGCGAACGGTTTGATGGGGTTATGATGTGACGTTATCACATACTCTATACTTGCTCCTTCACGACATGGCCCTGAATCCACAAGTGGCATTGGATAGGAACGTCTGCTCCGTAGGTTATATTTGAGAGAGCAAAGGTCTCATTTATAACTGTTGCATACACACAAAACGGGACCTGAAAGTGGCGTACGTGACTGTGACAGTAGGCTCTGTCACTGAACATGGAAGCCTTCCCTGTTAAGTTAAGTTAACTTAACTCAAACACTCACTCACACATAGGAGTTTTTCCCACACACACACACACACACATATCTCGCATAAGTTTTCCCTCCGTAAAATTAACCAGTCGCAAGTTCAATGATCTGTTTATTTGTGTAAAATATAATGCAGCAAGCATCAGTTCATAAACCGGACGAGCGCTAGTGACGTGTTTTGAGCGAAATTGTCCCTGGAAATTTTGAGTTCAGGTGAGCTCAGAGGGAGGGGTAAATAACCAGGGTTATGAGCTGGTGCAGAGCAGATATTAATGCTGAAGATGTGAAATGTAGTTTTGTTTCCCACGTGCTTGAATACTATTTTTCATATTGTGTGGTTGCTGTTTGTATATCGTCTGCCTATTTTTACCCTGTATTTTGAGAAGGAATAATTATGTGACATCCCTACGGGGGATGTCAACCTGGCCTAAACCTAAAACCTAAAAGCTGGCTGAGGAGGCCTGGTGAGGCCTGGTGAGTAGAGTTGAAGCTGAGACCTAAAAGGAGTAGGTACTATTGAGCCTGTGAGAACTAAGTGTTGGTATTTTTTGTGTGTTTGTTCATTTTATTTGTGCTTGGCATTAATTGATCAATGCGGACCACTTTCCCTTTTTTGTGGCATTGTTCGGCACTGTTAAAATAAAAAAAACCTTTGCACTAAAGTGCTATTGTGGTTAGACCATCATCTTTCTTTGGCGAACAACTTGGACCTTCAAGCGGCCTTTACCGCAGTGACTTTCCACGGCAAGGTTGTGATCTATAAAAAACAAACTTGACAGGAGAATTTGCGCACCCAAAGCAAACTCTGACCCATGCGTACACATGGTTTGGAGGAAAAGGGGAATTGGCGACACAGACGGTGTGGTGGTGAACTGAAGTCAGACTGAAGAAATGTAGAGTAAGAAGAACGATTGTTTTATCATTGCCCTTCATAAGTTTAATTTCAACTCCTATCATGCGTTAAATCTATGTAATCAGAATGATTTAAGTCAACTGCGTTATTTCTCTAGGCTATTGGACTCGAGTATTACTCCAGAAACATCTCCTTAGAATCGAAATGAAAATTCAAAATCTAAATTCTCTACATTTAATCCCGTCACTCCATCATTCTGTCTACTCACGGAGCGCAGGAGGAGGAGAGGACGGCACGACTGCATGGAATAAAGCATCTGTCCAACATGTGTCAACATAATATTTTTCTGTGACGCTGTAAAGACATAATCAAATGTCAATTAAATCCCAAGTGTGGAAAACCAAGCCATGCTCCTCAGCACAATCGTTATATTATTGTCCGTTCCTCATGACATTGCTTCATTGCTTTTCATGACAAATCAGGCATAACAATGTTTTATGTTCAAGAACATTTTACGTGGGTGATTACAAACTGACTGCTTTGCATCCACCTGTAATTAACAATCTGTGTACAGGGTGGGACGTGAAGCTGATTTAGCTGCGCACACTTATAGGCATTCTGTGATTTATAAAGCAAAGATTAATAGCTGGCAGTTGTGGTCGGTGGAGATAATTGACTTCATCGGCTTATAACTGGCTCTCCGCTGTTGGTTGGCATCCATCCATCATTATCTTTATGATCTCCTTTGTCAAGTGTAAACTACCCTCCACCTGCACCCTCACCCAAAGCAAATCCTCCTTACAAATCAACCCGTCCTTCTGGTTATTTGTCGGAGCGTCTACTCTCCGAGATGCTTCGACCTCGTCAATAATGTATCAATATTTATAATCCATTCTTCATTAATCTTTCTTGTCCAGTGCCTGGCTAGCCTGGCTACATACTTCCACTCAATTTTTGGGGGGTGGTTGGTGTCATAGACATCCTATTGATTATATATATTATATTATGTATATATATTATATGACATGACATTATATATATATATATATATATATATTATACTATATTGATTATATATTCAATATAGGATGTCTATGGTTGGTGTTGCTTGTTTACAGCCTGCGCGCAACGTTGTTCCCAATATGAGCACGACATATGTCACTACCAAAAGCTATCTATTGGTTATGGCAGATCCTGAGTGGCACTGGGCAGATCCAATAGTTTTAAACTTCAACAGACACTCGCCTTCGAGTGAGTTAGCGTGAGTCAATTGAACGGTTCCAGACCTAGGGTACAAATGAAATGAATTACGATGATCTGGTTGGACCAGGCTAGGGCCTGGATGCGTTTGATCTCTGACTGCTGTTTTATTTGGGGTTTTGTGTTAACTATGTTGGTTGGTCTTGTCCGGGTGTTTTTATCTACTTATCTACTTATCTTCTTATCTACGTCAAGCGTTTTTTTCTAAAGAAACCAAACCTTTGTCTCAAAAAGTTTCCGTTTGGATGTGATCCAATCTCCTTCTTCGACTGATACCTGACATGTGCTCTTGTGTGTTTATTAACCTTCCACTGAAGTGGGAATTAAAAGACTACATACTTCTAAGCCTTTGACTGGAGCTCCCTCCTGTGTGTGTGTGTGTGTGTGTGTGTGTGTATGTGTGTGTGTGTGTGAGCGTGTGTTTTTCGCTCCCAAGGGAAGAGCGCGTACGTGTTGGTCACCAACCGCCATGAGATCCGGCGCATTGACCCGGTGAAGCGCGAGTACACCCAGGTGGTGTCCACCCAGAAGAACACCGTGGCGCTGGACCTGGACGTGGCCAACAACCGCATCTTCTGGTCCGACCGCTTCCACCGCAATATCTACAGGTATGAAACACCTACTGTTAAACGACATCTACAGGTACGAAGCATCTACAGGTACACAGCCTCTACAGGTACGCAGCCTCTACAGGTACGCAGCCTCTACAGGTACGCAGCCTCTACAGGTAGGCAGCATCCTGCCAGGGTCCAGCCATGGATAAATGATAATCATGTCAAATGATTCCTTTGTCAGGATGTCTACATACAGTCTTAGATATGTAACATATCAGAGTTATAACTTGGTACTCACCATAGTTGACTTTAGATGAATCACCAGGTTTGGTTTGTCTTATTGATGCGTCAGAAGTGGAGAATCGACCTCGACCATCCACCTCGATTCCATCAAATCCTGAAAAAAATTGTGGAGTGTGAATTGATGTTTGAACTGCTGCATGAGGAGAAGTTTTAATAGCAAGAGTTTATGACGGCTTACATCTTTTAGTCTTTTGTGAATATATATATACAGTATGACCCAAACTGGGTTTCCTGTGCCCCTCCACCCTAACAGAGCAGCTCAATCGACCCCATTACCAAATGTCCGCCAGTGATAACGGTCTCATATGGAGGCTGTAGTTGAAACACCTGGCTGACCCACTGCGCCTGGGGTCTGTGGCGGGGCGGATCATTAGCCTGAATGGTGCTGTCGCTCATGATAAGGGGTTTCTATATAGCGCTGGAGCTAACCTTCCATTGCAGCCATGTACCCATCCAGCCCCGAGGCTACTGTGTAGCTTGCACCAGCAGCAGAAACTGCATGCGTGTGTGTTCGTGTGTGTGTGTGTGTGTGTGTCCGTTCACATTAGCTTATGAGCCATTGTAGTGCTATTTTGCCATTAGCCTATTCCTTTTAATAAAGGTAGGGTATGG
This sequence comes from Enchelyopus cimbrius, assembly GCA_027122795.1. NCBI lineage: Eukaryota > Metazoa > Chordata > Actinopteri > Gadiformes > Gaidropsaridae > Enchelyopus > Enchelyopus cimbrius. The sequence continues at coordinate 373,724 of JAOPJJ010000134.1, forward strand.
GATTCGCGAAACATCGGCAGATTTTGAAAACTCAAATGGTCCTACCCTCTTTCCTTCAACGCTGACTCTGACTCCACCCATTCCAAGTACATGGACTTGCAATCATTTTTTAACCATTTGATTGACGTACTGTCCAATGCCTCTCGGTGGTCTTTGAAATCATGGAGTCTTTCTATTTCAGTGCTTCCACCTCAGTGGCTGTAAGTGGGTTATGATAAGGATTTCAAGTAATTTTGAAAAAATTGCCAAAAAAAGAGAATTCCATATCCCACCTTTAATCTGTCATTTGTCCTATTCCCCCTCATCCCCTCCCATCCCACTTGCCTCCCCATCCCTCTTTCCTTGTCCTCCTTTCCCCCTCTCTCCATCTCCTTTACTCCCTCCCCTACTCCCTCCGGTAACCCTTCCTTTTACGCTACAGTATTTACCAGGTATTTACCTAGTAATAGTATGGTACTTTCTCGCTTTCTTTTTGGTACTTATGAGGTATTTATCTAGTAATATTATGGCATTTTCCCAGGTGTTAATTTTATGTGGTATTTACGAGGTATATTATGGGACTTTCAAGCGTATTATTTGGTATTTATAAGGTATTTACCTAGTCATATGATGGTACTTTCCCAGGTATTTACCCAGTAATATTATGGTACTTTCATGCTTATTATTATTATTTATACGGTAAGTACCAAGAAATACTGTAGTAACTATTAATAAATGTTTCCGCATTGTTTGGTTATTAGTCATGGGAAAAGGTCAATTTTACCCATCACTTATCTGTGCTTGCTTTCAATCAATGTACTTACCAGGTGGGCACAGCAACATTACCAGGTTAAGCTTCCCGAATTTCCTGGTAATTAAGATGAAACTGTACCGTAAAAGGAAGTGGTGCCTCTTTCCGCGGTATTACCAGGCTCTTACCAAGCATTACTGTCATTTTTACATTCAGTCAGCTTGATAGCTCTACCAACAGCAACATTACCAGGTTAAACATCGCTACTTTCCTGGTAACTAAGATGAAACTGTACCATAAAAGGAAGTCCTGTCTGTTTGGAGGTTGTTACCAGGCTCTTTCCAAACATACCAAACATTAACTGTAATTCTTACATTCAGTTGACTTAAAACCTCTACCAGGTGGGCACAACAACATTAGGTTAAACATTTTAATTTTTTTTACTTTTATTAATCAAAATAAACCAACAAATATTAACCAAATATAAATCAAAACATCTAACATCTAACATGTGGTCGACGTACGTCGACCACATGAAGCAGACACCTAGGCGATTGCCGACGACAACACCGGCCACGAAGTAAGCTCTTTGGTGAGAACAATGTTTTATTTGTCTTATTGACTGTAATCAACCATTATTTTAGCTAAGCCGTGTTTTGAATCTGACGTTAACTGTTAGAAATTCAGTCTGCAGCGTTTGTTTGTTTTTAAGCAAATATTAACGTTAGCTAACATTAACTAATTCAGCTAAAGCTAAAGATAGCTAGCATTAGTTACAATGTTACAATACATAAATAGTTAAACAAATGTGCCGATGTGCCATTATCCGCTGCTCCGAAGGTCCGTTGCTCCGAAATACACAGTCAAATTTCATTGACCGCCGGTGTAGGTACCAGATCGACTCGGCTTCCAAATCGGCTGCTGATGACGTCGTCTGCTGATGACGTCACAGCTCCGTCGTCTGCTGGGATAGCGTATTGTGTGACGTCATCAGCAGACGAAGGACCCCGAGACGATCTGGTACCTATACCGGCGGTCACTGTGTAATTCGGAGCAACGGACCTTGTTCCCACCTGGTAGAGGTTTTAAGTCAACTGAATGTAAAAATTACAGTTAATGTTTGGTATGTTTGGAAAGAGCCTGGTCACAACCTCCAAACAGACAGGACTAACAACCTGGTAGAGCTATCAAGCTGACTGAACGTAAAAATGACAGTAATGCTTGGTAAGAGCCTGGTAATTCCATGGAAAGAGGCACCACTTCCTTTTACGGTACAGTTTGATCTTAGTTTCCAGGAAAGTAGCGATGTTTAACTTGGTAATGGGGCTGTGCCCACCTGCTAAGTACATTGATTGAAAGCAAAAATGACCATAATCTGTGGCAAAAGCCTGGTAATATAGAAAGCCAGAGATAAGTGATGGGTAAAATGGACCTATTCGACTAATGACTAATAACCAAACAATGCGGAAACATTTATAACATTTATTAATAGTTACTACAGTACTTCTTGGTACTTGGTACAGTATAAATACCAAATAATAAGCTTGAAAGTACCATACTATTACTAGGTAAATACCTGGGAAAGTACCATCATATGACTAGGTAAATACCTGGTAATTACCTTATAAATACCAAATAATAAGCGAGAAAGTACCATACTATTAATAGGTAAACTATTAACCTGGTAAATACTGTACCGTAAAAGGAAGGGATACCCTCCCTCCCCCCTTCTTCTTTCTCTATCTCAATACCTTATTCGTCTCTCTCTCTGACTCATCCTTGTCTGTCCCTCTTTCTCCTCCCTCCCCTTTCACCCTCCCTCCCTTCCTCTCTCATCACCCTTCCTCCATCTCTTCACCCATCCCCCCTATCCCCCCCCACCACCTCCCATTCTCTCTCGATCTAGCTACCTTATTTATTTACTTTTTTTCTTATCCATGCTCTTCAGTATGATGTATTGACTTGCACTTTACTTTGACTTTTAATACGGTTTTGATTTTGTTATGTTTCTATGTCTTACATATCTTTCATGCGTGGAGACAGCCCACTTACCTGTATCACAAACCACCCCCACCGCTGCTTCCCCTTCCAGTGCGTTCATCCAGGAGGCGAGTGACCCCAGCCAGCAGGTGCCCCTCATGTCCACCCGCCTGCAGGCCCCGGTGGGCCTGGCCCTGGACTGGCTGCAGCACAACCTGTACTGGACAGATGCCGGCCTCAAGACGGTGTCTGTGGCGTCGGTGGACGGAACCCGGCGGAGAGTCCTCATCTCCACAGAGCTCAGCGAGCCGCGCGCCATCGCCCTGGACCCCCACAATGGGTGAGGGGTGTGTGTGTGTGTGTGAACCTAATGCAGTAGCCTAATTCACCCATCGTGAGCTGGCGGGATCACATATTGACTGATCTTACTTGCGAGGGGAAATGTAGTTGATATGCCCATGTCATGCATGTGCAGGTCCACCACTCATATGATGATCTGCTTCAATGTTGTATTTGTGTGACTATAGTGAGACGCGCTACACCTGTGATGTGTAATGTTATGATGTGATCATACGTCATTCCGTCCCAACAATTTGTAACAGTGTGCCTGCTGGTTTGGTCCAGGTTCATGTACTGGTCTGACTGGGGAACGCGGGCAAAGATCGAGAAGTCTGGGATGAACGGCGTGGACCGCCAGGTTCTGGTGGGCAGCAACATCGAGTGGCCCAACGGCATCTCACTGGGTGAGGAGAACCGGGTTCTGCTGGGCTGATCAACAATGGAATGTGTCCATGAATGACTAAATGAATGAATGGCATCATGTATGAACAGCTGTATTCCTCAATATAATCATGAATAAATGATGAGATGCCCAGAAAAAGAATTACTGGTTTCCTAATGGTGAATGAGTGCCGTAATTAAATTAGGAATAAATCAGATGATGACTGAATGAATGAAAAACACTCATCAAGATTAGATGGTTAAAGTAAGACGTGATACGACAGGCGAAGAGCTGATGTGATCAATATAAGATGGATAAACTTAGACTAGATTAGACGAGTGAAGAGCTGATTTAAACATGTTTCTGTATTTTACGTAACACTGTGTGAATGTTAGGAAAGTCTCATGAACCCTGTGTAACTGTTCTGTGGTTATCTTCTTTGAAGTGTCTCATAGCTGTGTATAAGGTTTGGTTCAATATAATAGGACTGTGTAAGCGAGACAATCTGGCATTATTCAAATGTAATCGATATCTCCTAACCTGATTTATGGCATCATGAGTATATACTGGGTGCATAATCAATTTACAGCAAACATAATTGTGTGTGTGTGTGTTTGTACTTGTATCATTGTTTGTGTGTGTATGTATAATTGTGTGTGTGATTGTATGTTTGTGTTTGTGTGTGTGTGTGTGTGTGTATGTGTGTGTGTACTTGTATCATTGTTTGTTTGTATTCATGATTGTGTGTGTGATTCTATGTTTGTGTTTGTGGGTGTGTGTGTGTGTGTGTCCAGATGTTGCCAACAGGCGTCTCTACTGGGTGGACTCCAAGCTGCACCTCATCGCCAGCGTGGATCTGAACGGAGCCCACCGCCACACCCACCTGTCGTCCGCCGAGCGGCTGGGCCAGCCCTACGCCCTGGCTGTGTTCGAGGTGGGTGGGCGTGGGTGTGGAAGGGCTGCATTGTGCGTTCAAAAGGGACTAATCCGTCCTTTGACTCGTCGACCGCCAACAAGTAAAATAAAAAGCCTCATAAATCCATGGTCTACTTATTTAGGAAGAAAATAAATAGGTATGGATTTGTGTGACAATCAAAATTATACAAATTCAATAAAAAAATATGACAGTAATAACAATTTCAATATAATATGAAAAATAATCGTGTTCTTAATGCTTATTTACATATAATTGTTTATTGTATTCTTCTGTTTAATAATAACCCAGTCCGTGTTTCATTCGATGAGACTCTAGTGCTATTTGTAATGCCTTTAAGCTGAGCTTATCATGTTGCTCATAAGGTACAGTGAGCCATCTGCACCTCTGATCTGATTTCAGCCTCATCTTCCCTGCTATTGTCTAGTGAGGCTTTCATCCCCGTGATGTTCCACCAGCACCACCATCATCTCCACCTCCACCACAACCACCACCACCAACTCCACCATCATCTTCTTCGTCATCATAATCATCATCTTCATCCTAATCGTCATCATCATCTCTCCAATTAGCACACACTCTGGGTCCGCTGGTCTTACTGGGAGGCTCGCTGGGAGGCTAGCTAAGTACGCTTCCCATGGATGGACATCTAGAGAGCTGCCAGAGCAACACATACATACACACACACAGACAAACAGAGTACACAAACACACACACACACACACAGACCCCCCTCCCCCCACACACACACACACAATTAACACTCACACACACAGACAAACAGGGTACACAAACACACACACACACACACACACATGGTGAATGTTGGGGAGAGGCCAGCCTTTAATGGTTGCCAGCATAAACCCTTTAACTGCTCGTTTGGTCTCAGGCATCACAGCGGATCGGATCTGATTATGCTCTGGTGTGTGTCTGTATAGAAGACTGTGTGTGTGTGTGTGTGTGAGAGAGAGAGCGTGTTAAAGTGTCTGAGTGTGTAATTTAGGATGAAGTGCATGTGTTCTGTGTGTGTTTTTTTTAAATGTGTGGATTTGCAAATGTGTATATGTGAGGGTTTTCTGTGCGTGTGTGTATATGTGTGTGTAGGGTTTTGTAAATGTGTGTATGTGTATGTGTTTGTAAATGTGTGTGTGTGTGTTTGTAAATGTGAATGTGTTTGTAAATGTGTGTGTTTGTGTGTTTGGTATCTCCCTGCTGCCTCTTGTGCTGACATGGGAGACCCTCACAGCCGGTGTGTGAACTGAGTGAATCTGTCCCAGGTCGTCTGGCCCCGTTGGGGAACCAGAGACCCCCCACTGACCCCTGGTTGCCATAGAAATACTGCATCTGGGTGGGGGGGTTGGTCTGTTACCATGGCGACGCAAAAGAAGGACAATCACACAATGTGGATATTAATATCATCATCTTTTATTACATTGAGCTAATAATGTTTTCTGTAGATGAATGCAATTTCAGCGTTATAACGTTGCATAACTGCTCTCGAGAATATGCAGGTGGTAGTATTCTTCAACCGGTTTCTGTAACACGATTTCTACAACAACAATCTGCTCCTTGAATTTGAAATGTATCGAGATGGTGTAGATTGGCTTATGATTGATGACTTACTCCTCATGACTTCACGAATCGGTAAGCTAGGACGATCTCTCTCATGCTCTCCCTCTCTCTCTCTCCCTCCCTATCAATCCTGTCATCTCCCAGAAACACATACTTGCAGTGCGGCCAATGCTTTCAGTGTTTAATGATTTGACAATCGTTTGTAAAGAAAGCCACGCACCCATGGCTCCATCACGATCTCTCTCTGAAGTAATTTGCTCTGTGGAGAAAATCACATTCTGAACAAAAGCATTGGCTGCTGGGAAAATGTGCAAGATTTTGCAAGATGTATAATTCAATTCAATGTAATTACCATTAATGATACTGTTGGCTTTGCTTTCTCCTTAACCTCATTGCTCTCTCCCTGTCTCTCGCTTTCTCTCCCTTTCCGTCCCTTTCTCTTCTCCCCTACCCCTATTTTCACCCCCCCTCTGTCCTACATCACCCCCCCGCTCACCCCCACACTCCTCGCCTTTCTCTCTTCTGCTCTCACCCTCTCACTTTCCCCCCCACCACCCTTCTCCCTTTCTCCTCCACCGCCTCTCTTTATTGCTTTTTTTCTGTCCCTCCCTACCTCCCTTTCTAACCGTAACCCTCTCTCTCTAGGACCGTATCTATTGGACGGACAGGGAGAAGGAGGCGGTGTTCTCAGCCAATCGGCTGACAGGACAGGACGTCCAGGCCCTGGCCGAACACCTCAACGACCCCCATGACATTGTGGTCTTCCACCAACTCAGGCAGCCCCCGGGTTTGTTTGTGTTTGTGTGTGTTTGTGTGTGTGTGTGTGTGTGTTTGTTTGTGTGTGTGTGTGTGTGTTTGCCAGCGCACGCATGTGTGTTTGCGGTGGATTTGTGCCTGTGCGTGTCTGTTTGCTTCCAGATTTGTGTGTGTGTGTGTTTGTACTTTTGTGTACAGCCTTGTGTACTTGTGTGCCTTGTGTACTTCCAATCTTACCAGGACTTGCTTTTTAATCCCAGCCTGTCTGTTGCATTCATCCACTCCATACATCTCCCCTTCCTCCCTCTGATATTAAATGTGATATTGTGGTTCACTCGTGTTAAACAAGGTCAATGTTTGACATTTTTTACTGTGTTTGATCAACAATCTGTATTATGTTTAACGTAGGGGTCGGGAGTTGTTCAAATGTAGACGCTAAAGCCTGTGTTAAAAAACAAAATGGAATTGTCGTTCTGGCTAGCTGGCATGGCTGCTACCCGACCTAGCACAGGTTTATGCCAAAGCCCCATAATGTATGCGTCTTAATGGACACCTCTATCCCAAACAAGTATGTTGTTTTAGCATGGGTATCGTCCTCCTGTACGGAATTAAACTCTATGCAGATCTTAAAGGGGTAGTTCGGAATTTTGGACATAGGACCTAATTTCCAAGTGAGAAAGTGTGTTATTTATCATTGGAGACGTTTTCAATAAATTTCATTCAGTCCTGCTAGTTGCACAGTTCGCTGGTGCTAGGTTAGCGCATGTCGCGATTAGCCTGCCAATAAAAACAGCCTAACCCACTCCACAGCACACCCGAGGCAAACACCAGACTATCAATGGAAATGTCTGTGTCGATAGAATGTTAGAAATAAAACCAACCTTGCATGGTATTGCATTTTGAGGGACTTAGTGTCTCAGCAGCAGTGTTATACTTCCTGATAGTAGGCTACGGCAGCAGCGGACTGATATTACCTAGGTTACCAAAATTCTGCTGTTGCTGAGAAACTAGTCCCTCAAACTGCGATGATTCATGTGTTGCGCGGTTAGTTAGATTTCTAACTTTATTCTATCAACACAGACATTTACATCTATAGTCTGGCGTTATAATTGATTTGAGGTGTCCTGTGGAGTGGGTAAGACTGTTTTTATTGGCAGGCGAGCACTTTCCGTTGACTTGCGCTAGCCTAGCACCAGAAAACTGTGCAACTGAACATGTCCAGTGATAAATAACCAGTGTTGGGAACATTACTTTAAAAAAGTAAGTAGTTATAGTTATTCACTACTTGATCCAAAATGTAACTGAGTTAGTAATTGAATGACTCAATAATAAAAGTAAGTCGTTACCAGGGAAAGTAACTATTTGTGTTACTGTAAAAAAAGTTGCTATATGTCAAAGAATTCAGATTTTTTGAGCGGGTTTCATAAGTAAGTTGAAATGAGTAGAACAGACAGGTGCTTGTACATAACCTTCAATATTTATTGCACATTGGTAGACAGCAAGAGGTTTATCATGAGCTATCATCTGTGGTGGAGGTATCAGTGTTTTGGGCCACTGGCTTTGTAGATGCGTGTGTCGTTGTGAGATGCTTCATTAAATTGGAGTTGCTTACAACAGATGACGACGAAGTCTTCGCTCCTGGACATAATGTACACATCACATGCACGTTCTTGCCTTTGACCACAATGAATTTAAAGTAGTGCTTATATGTCCACCTTGAAAATGCTAACTTTGCATCGGATTGTGCCAGGCTCGCCATCTCTGCTGTATCTCTGCTCAGTGTATAAACACTGGCTCTGATTGGCTACCATGAATCATGACTGCCTTAGCCAATCATAATCGCTTACCTCGTTATTAACCCGCCTCCTCACTGTGTATGGAGCCAGGGGTGCGTTCGGATTACAGTTTATTCAATCAACACACTTAGTAACGCATGCATTTAACGTTCAGTAACGTTAACGGCGTTGTAACGATGGAAAAAGCAATTAGTTAGACACCGCCACCTAATGCCGTTATTTTAAACAGCGTTATTCCAAACACTGTAAATAACACATTGGCTAACTTGGAAATGAGGTCCTATGTCCAAAATTCCAAAATACCCATTTAAAGCCCCATTCGTACCTGTGAAGCTCCATGGGAACACGTGTTTCCCCCGGTGGCTCACGCCATGGCTGTCTCTCCCCAGGCCCGGACAGCTGTAACCTTGGCAGTGTGGCCAACGGCGGCTGCGACTACCTGTGTCTAAAGGCTCCCCAGATCACGGAGCACTCCCCCAAGTACACCTGCGCTTGCCCCGACGGCCAGGACCTGGGCCCCGACATGCGGCGCTGCGTGCCAGGTGTGGTGTTAAACTGCAGTCCATTAAGTAAACCAATCTGCCAGCACCCCCCCACGTACGGGAAGAATCCAGTTGCCCAGAGCGGGGCTTAGAGGTTGATCTCCACACGCTCACGAGGAGTAAATGACCTGCGGTGTGATATGGCAATGCATGTGTGTGTGTGTGAGTAGGTGAGTGAGTGAGTGAGTGGTGTTGGATCATGGCAACGGCGGGCCCTGTCTAAGATAATGATAGTTAAGCACTGCAGGAGAGGTTCTACTCCAGGAAGGAAGGAAGTGTGACGTTATGTGACTTCCTCCCTTAAAACAGCAGTGTGTTTCTTATTGACGGATTTAAATTTAACGACTTCACTTGACTTCACTTTTATGAATGTATTATTATATCTGTGTATTATGATGATGATGTAACTGTATTTAAACCGATTTATTACTCTATTTAATCTTGATCACATTTTAATATGAATTAGTTTTTGGATTGTTCAGGATAGCTGAAATCCAACGATCCCACTCAATTCCATCGATGACTCCATTGCATGAACATAAAAAAAAACTTAAAACGTCCTCATCCTCTCGTGACTTCCTCCAAGCTGCCCCGAGAGATGAAACCCCCCTGCCCTCATCTTCCTCACCCTCCGCGGGCTCGGATGCTGTCACACGCGCCCGCAGCGGTGGTGCGGACCGACCCTCTGCATCGGACACGCACGCAATTTCCCAGGACGAAGGCGGCGTCCCGCGCCTGACCGAGGGAACCTCGTGGACCCCTACCCAGCGTCAGCCCCTCGCCCCCCTCCCCACCACCACGTCCTCAGCTGCAGGGGAGTCAGAGGTGCCCGGGACCAGCGGCGGGAAGGTTGTCCCGCCCACCGAGGCCGGCGACAGCAGCGTCTCGCAGCACTGTGAGTGGCTTTCAGAGGATGTGTGTGTGTCAAGTCAGTCAAGAATATCTTGGTTGAATAGCATATGTAAATGTTAGGGGTGTAAAGATTATCCGTTATTTATCGGTATTCGTTTTTAACCTGTAAGGTACGACTACGTCGATTTGTGAAGCCTTGTATCGAAATAAACGTGACATGAACCGGTCATTGTTCGGATTTAAAAGTAAGGAATCGGTTCGTATCGCAAATGTTTCCGACTTGATAGTCTCGCTCTTGTTGTTCCGAAACGCTCAATGCCGTGGCCTGAGGTCTCCATTTTGATTGGAGAACAATGACAGCCTGTCATTGGTCAAAGATAGCCTATGACGCGCCGACTATTTAAGACGTGCAGAATGCTTTCAATTATTGAACTGCATCAAATCGTATCAAATCGCATCGAATCGGTTTGTACATTGTCAACATGTACCTTTTCTTGAATCATATTGTGACCATGTATCTAAATACGAATTGTATCGTCTTTAACATGAGAGATTCATACCCCTAGTAAATGTGTATTGTTGCCTTGCTGTGGTGGTTTTAGAGGGCAAAGGGAGGAGGAGTTTGATTTTTCTCCAATAACTGGCTAACCTCTTCGGCTCTGGGAAACTATCGCACACAAACAAGGAATCATTGTGTTTTACACTGCATGGCGATTTTTTTGTTTTGTTTTTAAGGATTGCTCCTTTGAAAAGGTTTGGCTCAGGTACAATGAGTGTTAACCATTGAGGGCAAAGAGAGGGTTGAAGTGTGAAGAGAATCAGGGGAAGAGGAAGTCTTTGTTGGCTGCCAAGTACCACTGGCAGCCATGTGTGTCCCGGGACAACAAGGCTTTACCGCTAGCCTCAACCCGTTCCTCCAGCTACAACAGGGTATATTCTGCTAGCAACAGCCCTGCTACTTCTTCTGCAAAAGGGCCATGCTACTAGCATACAGTAAGTCCTGTTACTCCCACTAGCATCAATCCTATTCCTCCTCCCTACCACAGAGTAGCCCTGTTCCTACTCCTACGACGGGGTTATACCACTAGCATCCTCCCTCTTCCGCTCCCTAAAACAGGCCTATACCGCTAGTATCAGCCCTGTTCCTCTGGCTTGCCAGCATAACGTCGTATTAAAGTGAGCAATGTGTGAAGGCCTCCCACGTCCACGCTTGGCTGACCGTAATGAGAGATGAGGGAGGTTACATAGTGTCATCTCTGTCCATGCATTGCCCTCTGTGTGTGTGTGTGTGTGTGTGTGCGTGCGTGCGTTTGTTGAGTTCTTGTTAGTCTGCAGTCAAGAATAGTGTGATGTAATACCGTACGTTAATGAGTGTGTGCATTGTTGCATTGGGCTGTGTGTATACGCGTGACTGTTCTGTGTATATTTGTATGGATGCGTAGTCATGCTTTGAAAGATGTAAATATGTAGCTGCGTGTATTACGTACATGGTAAGGCATGCGTGTGCCGATATTATTATTGCTTCAGGGGCGTGGCTCCATGCTAATGCAGTTTTGAATAGAGATGGGTGTTGTGGGTTGGGGGCGGGGCTGTATGCTAATGAATCAGGTGTGTTCGTGGAGGTGGAGTCAAGGTCAATGGCAAGGCAGCAGTCTGTAGCCTAAGGAAGTGGCAAGTACGCCGATGAGTAACACACCATGCACCATTTTTTCTCGCCACTGTCCTTTTGTACAACCTGTTATTCGGTCTCTTTCAGCCACGCACTAACCCTAACCCTCACTCTCCCTCCTCTCTCTTCCTTTCCTTCTCACTCTTTACTTTCTCTTTATCGCCCTCCTCACTTTCGGAAGGGAGGGTGTTTCTTTTTTTCCTCAATCAATAATTTGTCTCTCTCCATCGTCTCCATCTCCATCTCTCTGGAACGCGTAATCGGTTGCCTTAATCTCTTTCACCTTCAGACTCCTCTCCTCATTATTTGGAGGCTGTTTCTCTCCACACCTGTCTCGGCTCAACGTCTGTATTTCCTTATAAATGATCTGTTTTTTTCCAATAATCTACATGTTTATTGACTTCTCTCTGTCTCTCCCTCTCTCTCTCTCTCCCCCCC